>JAIPRN010002353.1:0-31665 GCA_025469175.1 Geopemphigus sp. TES_GeoC_2020
GGCGCGTATTTATCGCGGAACGCGGCGGTCGAGTAAGTAAGAAGTGTCGGGCCGACTCGTCGACGTCGACGCTGTATTTATTTTTTTTTTCTTTTCCAGTGTTCTTTGTAGTCTGGAGGGCCTTTGTCGTCGTCGTCGTCGCCGCCGCCGTAGCTGAATCGATGAAAATAACCCGTCCCATATAAGAACAAATTCCCTTAAAATTATAAATTCCAACAGCTTTGTAAGTGCCGACGGTACGACGGCGGCGGCGGTGAAAGCGAGCTCCGACAATGGAACGATATGTGTTTGACGATATGGATTTTTCTATCCCTCGCGCCCGCGAATAATACGCACCGGGTACTTGATATTTCCCGGTAACCGTATCATATAGGACGCGAAGAGTATAAAGCCGTCGGATTTAATTTTAATACGCGCGTTCTCAGCCGCCCCAGCGCCGTCGCGTCGTCGTCGTCGCGGGATTCGGAGACTTTTTTCCACCCTTCGTTCCCACCCGACCCATCCGCTAGAAAGGTAAAAACTACAACTCCGTTCGCGCCTAATAAGATACGCCGGGTAGAACGGTTACCGGGAATTTTCGTTTCTTTTTTTTCGCTTTCCCCTCGAATCGCTTACCGCTTACACGGTTACCGCGTGTGTCCTTATCCCGAGCCGATTATAATACTCGTTTCGCGTTTCTACGATTACGTCGCGGACCACTCAACGCCGTCGTCCTCTACACCGCGCTCGGATCCCATACACCCGTCCCCGTTGCGAACGCCGTATTATAGTCGTCGGGGAACGCGAGACGCGCCCCCGGCCAAAGGCGTTTTGAGAAACACATTTATTTCGAATTAAAGCGGTCTTAATAATTCAGTTCGCGCAATAGTTGGTCGCGAAAAGTTATTTTTTTCTTAAGCGGGGTTCAGACGTACGGATTTTCTAGGACCGTAAGCGCGTTTTTTACAATGTACACGCGAGTACCGCCGACCTTCCCCCCCTCCTCACAACGCACGCGCGGAATTGTCGCCGTCACCATTTCGTAACGTGTCGGCGGGGCGAAACGTTCCACACGTTTCCCGGCACTCTCCCGTCACACCGTCACACCGCGCCACACCGGGACACCGGATTTGTCTTTCGAGTAGACGACGCGCGCTTCCATCTCCCAACGGCTTTATACAAAGCGGACGGTTTTCCGATAGGCGTACGGGGAGGCGAACGGCGCCGGTGAAAACGTTCGGTGAAACCTACCGCTTTCGAGTTTCTCGAAAACGGCGCTAAGCGTTGCTGATGCGGCCCGAGGAAATTCGTTCGCCGCGGCATCACACGCGGCTATCGAAAACGTGTCGGCCACGAGGCGGCGGATATTCGGGCGAACCGTTCCGGGTGTTTATGTGCGGCCAACGTCTACATGGCGCGTGAACCGTCAAATCGCGCGCGCGATTAGCGTTGTAAAGTAAATCGATCGGCGAGCGAAAATCCGAGGGCGTACGAGGTGACGGTACGAAAACGACGTTGTCGGAAACTCGCGGACGGTCTACGCGGTTTTTTCGTGTCGGTTAAGCGGGTGGACGGAAGACAACGATTCTGGGCGTGTGTCGCTCGTGTCGCGTCGACGAATTTGTTTTTTTTCGGCCGATTGAAATTCGTAACGCGCGCCGGAAAATTTAATCGCGGCCGGTCCAAGGGGAACGTAAAACTGATTGTCGAGTGTTTCGTGTTATATATGCGTGTAGATGTGTAGGAGGGGGAAACGAAAATAAAAACCGACGGAATTCGATTTGTCGGCGGCGCTAAACTCACGGTGTATACCATTCACACGCGCGCTGTACGCGCACAATGTGACGGCGAGACAAACACAAAACGCGTTATCACGTCGCCGGCCCGACGGGTCTGTTGCCTCCCCACCGGCCGGCCGGGCGATAGAGAATTCCGTCGCCGATTGTGCGCGCGACGGCGAATGGTGGTAGGTGGTGATGGGGGGAAATCGCGAGCACGCGCGTACACACTTACGTATCGAGATAATACGTAAGTTATACTGTACGCGCAACAAAAGGCCGTGTTTTCCCGTATCGGGACCGCGTTTTTTCTCCGCACCGTTACAGCCCCCCCCCCACCACCATCCATACCCCTTTTGGAATTCGCGCGAACGGTCTAATTTATGCGCATTCGTTTTCGTCGAGCGTGTACGTGATGAACGCCGACGAACTATTATCGTATAAAACGGACGGGCGTCCCGGGCGACATTTTCGATTAGCGGTACTCGCCGCTAGTGAACGGCGGTCCGTTCGTTTCCCCAACACGCGGATGGGTTTTCGCCCCCCACCGATTTCGCGACCAGTCGCGTGCGTGTGCTTCGGAATACGAAACGAATTTTCCAGATCCACCCCTCCGTCCGCCGCGCACGAACCCGGCAACGAAACGTACCTAACGATACCGAAAATAACAACTAAAGCCGCCCCTTGGACCCTACCCATCGGGGCTACTTATCCGCGGAGCTCCCGGTGAAAAAACGCGCCGTGACGATCTACGTCCGAGGACGGGCCGGTGACGCGTCGGTGGGTCGGCACGTAAACGAGTCCCTGTGGAAACCGGAAACCGGTGGCTCTCGGGCGTCGTTAATTGTGGCGCGAATGTACCCGCGGTGCCGACGGAACGTCTCACTAACCGAACGCTTCCCGTTTCCGGTTCGTCAAAAACCTAACCTAACACCCGAAGTGAAGCGGCAACCATGTGGGAGAGGGGGGGGGGAGACAACGGTCGTTATTGCGCGAGCTTCGGGCCAGGGATCGGAGGGTACGAGCGCGTGATATCGTAAAAACGGTTTATCGGAGAACAGCCGGTGTTTAACTTTGACACACACGCGCCGAACAATCGGAATATACAGCTCTGTTTAAAACGGCCTCTCCTTTCGGCTCTTTCCCCTCTCCTTTCCTCCATCTATCTACTCACCCACTTCGCTAAGTTCTCCCTAAACTTGCCGCGTAGCATACGCGCTCCACGCCACTATAGACCATACAAGTATATATATATATATACTTTACTCGCACCGTCTATACATACAACATACACACACACACATATTTATACGTACACACGTACCCCGTACCCCTCCGTACCATATATACAATAATATTACGACATATATATATATAATAATGGACTTCCTCCGGTTTGGACCCGGCCGTCTGAATTATAGGGTCGACTATTATAATTAAAAGTCGTAAATCGGGCACGGGTTATATACTCCGATGGTGTGTGTGTATGTGTGTAGGTGTATGTGTGTATGTGCGTGTATATGTGTGCGTGTGTTCTCGATTCGAACGATTAGCTTACCCTCTGCAACGGCGAGCTCGCTTTCGTTCCTACGTACGTATATATATATATATATAATATCGCGAATATCCCTTTCTCGCGACGAAACTATTATTGTACGGTTTTTTCGCCGCCCCCCCCCCCAGTCGTCCTTGGTGCGCGCTAAACGCGTTCCACGGCTGCTACGCTCGCGAACCTCTAGAGCCATCTCTCCTCTCCCCCCCTCAAAAAAAAAAAATCGTCCTTTCGAATCCATCGCCGTGTCGTGGTTATCGACGAGCGAGGAGGATTTTTCGTTTTTGCCCAATTACTATCGTTACGATTCGTTCACTTATTGTCCGCGTCGTTAATTACGATTATCGCGGGCGTTTACGAATTCGTCGCGCGTTATAATAAAAACAACCGACCCGCGACCGAATCAATAACATAACGTATTTTACGCGGCGGAACATACCTCGCGCGCTTCCGACCAACAAGTATGGAAACGAGCCAATAACTGACGCGCGTACTTCAGGCGCCGTCGTTTCGTCGACACGGACGGGGATTCGATCGCGAATATCGTTAGGCATTTTACGCTTACTACCATCCGTCGAGTACGTGTTGGGCGTTACGGGGGATGAATACGACGGGAAACGAACGCGATTGTCCACCGGTATTGTCGGGCAGAGACCGAACGACCGACGTAGTTAATCGTATCGTAGTACTTAGGAAGGTCGTCCGAAAACGGATACGCGGGAAATACACGCGTGACGCGGACGCGTCGGATTCGGACCGACCGAATTCCGTCCCGTCCGGCGTAATGTATTATATTTCCGCTCGTTAAGCCCCCCTCTCCCGTGGAAACGTAGTATATATAATCTTGCGTTCGAAGGGCGCCCTGAAATTTCGATTTGTAGGGTCCACTAGTCCCCCTCTCTCGGCGTCAGAAACGACTCGTTGAAAAGGCCCTGTCGTCCTTCTAACCCAACGGATATGCCGCGAGAAGGACCGCCAAAGTGTAAAGGCTGTACCCCCCCCCACCCGTTCGGGAACGACGTGTCCGGTTCGTCGAACCGTTTCCGCGGACCGAATTCCGTCGACGGTTACGGGGGATACGGGCCGTTCGACCGACCGCGAACGTAAGTGTGCGCGACCGTTTCGTCGTCGTTTACCGATATCGACCCGAGTGGATCCCGCGCGGACCGTTTTGCCGTCCCGCCGAACTATTCCCGGGCGAATGGCTTACGTGCCCCGGTAATCGACGACGAATGGGACGTACCGTACGGTCCTAACCCCGCCGGGTTAAAGCTTTCGAAACGGTTCGTTTCCGGTTGTGGCCGTGGCCGGGGAATAGCGGCGGGCGCCTTTTCGTCGCCTAATTAATACGTTTCGCCCGGAAGCGACTACAACAAACACCGTACGGGATCGGAAACATCGTACGGAAACCGTACCTAACCTCGTCCCCGCACGCGATTATTTTACCGATCGTTTTCGGATATTGAGTGGTACACCCGAACGGAAGTTCGGTCGACGCAGTGTCCCGGTTAGGTTAGGCGCCGTATGGGCACGCGCGTAGTTTTCGGAGTCGCGCGGTAAGGGTTGACCGGTTGGCCGGGTGGAAGATGTGAACGGGCAGTTTCGCCGTTCGTGCAGTGCACACTACGGGCCGACGGATCGTCGGATTAAAAACGAGATAGTTTTTTCCTCCCCCGGGCCGAAATGTATAACCGTTACGGTTCGTGAATGCGCGTACCAGGGGACGGGAGGGGGGGCGGTTTCGTTTATTTATTAAGATTTCGAGCGACAACCGTATTATAAAGTATTTCGGCGTTGGATAAATACACGCGGAGGAGGATCGAACAGACGGGGTGGTGGGAGGTAGGGAAACGAAGACGACGGGAACCCTCCCATCCCTCGAGCGCCTTCACCATTGCCCGATAAATTAAACCGAAACCTAATAAGAAAGTTTCTTTCCGGATCTTTCGGTTCGGTTACTTTATGAAAAACTTGGGACGAATCGGGGGGGGGGAAAG
Organism: Geopemphigus sp. TES_GeoC_2020; assembly: GCA_025469175.1. Classification (NCBI taxonomy): domain Eukaryota; kingdom Metazoa; phylum Arthropoda; class Insecta; order Hemiptera; family Aphididae; genus Geopemphigus; species Geopemphigus sp. TES_GeoC_2020. Next base: position 5,307 of record JAIPRN010002353.1, read on the forward strand.
TACCGGAATACACACACACACACGCACGAGCGCGCGCCTTTTCGTTTGTTTCTTTTTTTTTTTTGCGGTTTTTATCCGACGCGTGCGAAACGGAACAACTGGAAGGAATAGTGTTATACGTATAACGTTTGTTCGCGCGTCATTACGAATTATAATAACGTCGCGACGACGAGCCGAAACCGTTCTCACGTCGTCTCGCGGTTCGCGACTTAAGCGCTCGAAGTAGTAGTCGAAAACTTTTCGGAATCAATCTCGCGTACGGCGCGCCGCCGATTGACGGTCCCGCGGACGAACGGCCGCTATTGTGCGCGTACAGGTGGTGGTGTATTACGTTCAACGCCGGAATACCGGCGGGGGAGTTAGTAAATTACGGGACGCGAGTTTTTAACGTCCGGGCGGTGTGACGACGGCGGCCCGGTGGATGGGAGGGCGGGGTGGGAGGGTCGCGAAAAAGGGTTCGAAAGTTCGAATCGGGCGCGCTCGTGGCGTACGTATTTATTCACCGGAGTGTTTCGCCGCGTAACAATATACAATATATATATATATATTGCACGGCGACCGGATGGAACGGCAGATAACGGTGGTCGATGGTGGCGGGGTGTTTACCGATTTAGAAAACCTAACTAATTATAATAATATACGCGCCGCGTACGATGAAATATAGCAAAACGAACGACGGGGTCGGCCGTAGGAATTAATTAAAAACGATAACGAAAAAAACGCGCGCGCGCGTACAACGAATTTAATTTGGGTTTCGTGAAACGTATCGTCGAAATTAAAAGTACGTCGTACGCCCGCTATTATTGTACGGCGAATATTACGTTGCGGCGGCGGCGGCGGCGGGGGATTATTATAATTTCGATCGTCACGTCGATCGGTTGCCAAGTCCCGGACGTCGATTAGTTGATCGTTCGACCCTATCCACGGACCACCGCCAACGGGGAGGAAATCCGAGACCTCGGTCGTACGAAAAACCGACGGTTAAATTTAACCGGCGAATCCGGTGGAGATTCCTAGGGTTCGTCGGACGGGACAATCCGAACGCGATTTACGCGATCGATCGAAGCGTTTCCCGAGGGACGCTGGCGAACGCCGTCTGCGGACCAGCGCCGAAGTGAAACGGACTCCGCGCTCCCCCGGACGCGACGAATAACGGAGAGACCGCGACGAGATTTCTTCGCCCGTAGACTCGGACGTCCCGAATCGACCGGACGCTAAACGAGGGCGAGTTACGTCGCGGTTACGGGACGCGAAAAAGTCCCGCGGTCGAGAAATTATCGACGAGCGATTAATAACGGTACATAGCGGAACGGCGTAGGCGGCAGAAGTAACTTCCATTCGAAACGACGTCCCTTTAAATATTTAATATTTCTATTTAGCACATGGGCGCGCGCGCGCGACACTAATTGCGATACGAATTCGTTTATTGTGTTCAGGAAACTCGCGCGGTCGAGTAATCCGACGGTCCAATAACTTTCCAACTTGCGTACGCTTTACTTTTATTTATATATAAGCGCGATATATTTTAGACGTCGTTTATATATATATATATATGATAAGTTCGAACGTAAAGCGGCGGGGCCGGGTAAGAAAGGAAACTCTCGGATAAAAAGAAATATCAGCGCGGACGAGTTCATAATGTATCGCGCGGTATTATTAAATAAAATTAGTCGGCCATTAAACGAAACGGCGGAATACATTGTTTCGTATTCCGCCGAGGTGTTCGTTTCCCCCTCTACGTCGCCGATCGGGTGGGGGGGGGTGGCATTAAACAATTCGGTTTAGTGTTTCTCGCGGCACGCGCGACGACGAAGGCGGCGGCTGTGACGGGCTGCGGCGGTGGTTCGTGTCTGTGGGGGGGGGAAGAGGAAAACTCCATTAAAATGTAAATAAAAAAAAAAAAAAAACGAAGATAACCGAAAACGTAGTTCGGCGGACGTTTTTTTTACGACGAAACTTCGTCTTGTCGAGATTTCTATTTACTAGCGGTTTTTGGTTATTCCGCGACGGTACTCGGTCGTTACGCGCTCTACGTACATATATATATATATATCGGCTCGAAGCCACTACACTACGCGCGCTTCCGGAGGATAAAATATTAATACCGCGCGCGTGTACACCGATGTTTTTCGCGTCCTCTCATCCCCCATCCGGTAAGTTCACAAATTACACTTGTTGGTCCCTCGAGGATTATTCAACATTTTTCACGATACAATTTTAGCTTACGACAGGATTATAATAGGAGGCGCGGGCGAAACGAAAAATAAAAACGCGCGAGCCCATTATGTAAAACAATCAATCGATCGCGCGCGCGCGCGTAGTATGTAGTCGTTGCGAATCGCACGGGCGACGAGCGAACGGTTATTATACACGGGCGGTATTTAAATTAGCCGTTTATTAGCGCGGGGAAATCGAGCGCGCGCGTTTTTATCCGTTACAAAACAACGCCGAAACGTTTTCCCCGTACGAACAAACGGGGGGGGGGGTTGATGAAATTGTCGAAGCTCATCGTGAAAGTCACGCGCGTCCCAACGAACTAGCCGTTCGCCACGAAAGGGACGCCGCGTACGAATACACGGGAAACGGCCAATCGGAACGACCGAAATCATTTCCGGAATAATATTCGACGACGTTCTCGTAGACAATCGTGACGGGCGGCGGTTGTTATTCGTCGTGGACGAACGTTCAATCGTTCATCATACGATGTTTCCAAATTCGAAGTACGGGGTCGTATCGTTGGTTTCATTTTTCGAAAACAGGTTCGTTTTTTCGAATTACCGTTTGCGCGTATTATTATTAGCTCGTAGGAATCGCGATACGAATAACGACAATACGCGACTGGAAGTGTACGCCGCTTTTCGCAAAAAAAAAAAAAAGGAAAAAACGTAAAACGAAACGAACGCGTTCGTTCGACGTCGTCGTAGTCAATCAAACACCGACGAGAACGGTGTTTTGCCATTTTCGTCCGAAACCGCCAAAAACAGTTCACCCGGACGTTAACAACGCCGGGCCGTTACAGCTGACGGCGGCGTTGATCGCCGCGGAAAACGGTTAAGTGGCTTTTGAACGGCGCCCGGCGTTGTTCGCGAAAGGTAACGCGCGTCGATTGTTGTCCGTTTACTTATATAACAACAACACGCGCGCGCACGACGCGTTACACCCGAACGAGCGGATATCAAGCTATCGGTTTCGCGGTGTGTTCGACGTGTAAACGTCACGGCCGACGTGAAACGGCAAGGCTCCATCCCCGTCCTCCGGGACCGCGCGCGAATAAAAGTACGGGGGGTAGGGGGATCGAGCGATAAATGGTGGTGGCGGATGGCGAACGGAACGAGACGGAGCGCGAGATATTCGACGGCCGGGCCCGCCGTGCGGCTACAACGGCGGTGTCCGGTCTCTTATCTCCGATTATCCAGACGTTCGAGCGCATCAATCATTTTCGGTTTTTTCCGTTTTCCACCTTTATGCCCGCCGTCCCTTCCGCCGAAACGTCGTTTAAACGATTCGTCGGCGGATCTCGTTTCGATCATCGCCAGTTGATGGTCGGTCAGGTTCGACGACGGTTCCGTGCCACGTGGCTGGGGTGCGGTACCCTGGACGGAACCGGCGGACCGGAACGAAACGAGATCGTCGAGACGAACGGTTTTCGGGACGATACGGCGCGACGTCTGAGATATATAACCGTGGCCGGCGGCGCGCGCCCAAAAACCGGCGACACGCGTGCCGACAAATGCCGCGCGTTTTCTACGCGACCAACGGCGCTTTCGTCGTTCACACTGCCCGACAACACGGCATTATAACCGACAACAATACGGCCGGTTTTGGCTTTCCGGCTTGTCGACAGTGCCCCACCTGGTTGAGGAGCCTACCTCGGCTGAAACGTGGGGGGGCTGTGGGACAGGCGTCTGATAGTAGATTCATAATACTCACTCACCCGGCGAGGAACCGGGGACCAAACGACATTCGTCGTCCCGGTTCAAGAATAGGGTACAGGCCTTCTGCGGTCTGGTGCTGGTGGTCCATTATGACGACCCATGACCCTTGCGGTCATGTGCCAGGACGCACCTTGAATAGCTAAAATAGCTAATATAAGGTGCGTCAGGGTAAAGGGGGCTTGCCTCCTCAAAACCTTGGGAATATCTCGTGCCCGACAACACGCCCCCCTCAAGGAACTCACCTTGTCGCGGTGAGGGCGCTAGAGCGGCGATCCCTCCGGGGGATCTCCTGACCAAGAGTTCCTAATCGGCCGAGGACCAGGACACATCCACGGGACCGAAGGCGAAGTGCCGAAATAAAAAGGACCGATATAAAAGTTTATCTTGTTAAAGTACTCAGATCAAGGACAAAAGGGACTAGAAACGGGCCAAGGTACCGATACAAAGATCGGCCAATTTGAAATGGTTGAAAGGCCATATTAATGTACACGCGTTAAAGACGAAAAGGGCCCAGGAATGGTCAACGGTAAGATAAGTCGATATATATCGATAAATGGTTAAAAGAATGGAAACTGGTCGTGGATTAAGCCGAGAGCCTCTACGAGGCATGGACAATATTTGGATTTTTCGGATATCCTGGTTGTTGGTTGAAAGCGGGCCACCGAAGGGCCCGAATACCTTGTAATATTAGCGACCCGGGTTGACCCACCGACGTCAACCATCTACAAACCTAATCGGTGCCACGGGAGTGGGGACAGCACCACGGAGCGCCGGGTCGCACTGTCGATTCGATTTGGTTCGTCGACTCGGTCCGATCCGGCGCACCGTGCCACACGTTCGGTTGACGTGCCTACTTCGGCCGCAGCGTGATGGTTGTGGGACCGGGATAATAATTAAACCACTACACCCGGCGGGGAACCAAACGACGCCAGTCGTCCCGCTTCCATAATAGGGTCGCTAGGAGTAGTTTCGGCGCTAGTGGTCCATACCGACGACTCGTGACTTTGGTCACGTGCCACGGCGCGCGTTGACGAGCGACGAGCGCTAATAATAAGGCGCGTGGGGGTAGTAAAGGAGCTAGTCCCTTAGAGCCTCGGGAAACACGCGCCCGACAATACGATTTTCCTCGACGAATCGGCAGAGTTCATTTTTTTCGGCGCGTCGCGCGCGGCCTAGATAAACTATCGCGTCCCTTCCGGTTGTGTTATTCGAACGTTAGTCAGGTCAGGGGCCGTACGGAGGGGATAACAACGCCGTTCCGATGTACAACGTGTTTTCCGACGAACCCGTAAATACGGCGGTGGATTTGTTTTCGGTAAACAGCGACCGCCGTTCGTTTCGGTACGGCAACGACAACAAATTCAGAAACGTCGACGAAAACGCAACGGGCGCTGATATTTCGTAAACGATTCCCATTCATACGATTATCGGTAATAATTAGCGACCCATAATGGCCGCCTTCGGGTTCTCGAGCGAAATTCGAAAGAAGAAACGAAAAAACCCGAGGGACGCGAAAGCGGAAATTGTAATTATTCCAGCCGGCGAATATTTTCCAATATCGCTAATCATTTATGAAACGATACGCGCGAGTGGACGCGGCGGCAAGTACTGACGACGAGCCCACGACGAAACGTGTTTCGGAATATGATTCGGCCCGTCGTTCGCGCGGGGACAAAGAAACGACGGACATTCGAGAGGTTTGTACGGAAGGCGGCGACAGTGGCCCGGGGCTAGGGACGGTCCGTAACCGTTTCGTATTTTACAGGCGACGTACGGTGTTTGCCGCCGAACGAGAATCGCGCAAAGGGCCGGTTATTCACGACGGACGACGATCGATAAACGAATCCCGTTTCGGTCGATTCCGGCTTTCGCGGCCGATACGTACGTCGGGTTAACGTGTGGCGGACAAACCTAACGAAACGCGGACGTTATCGTGGAACGTGTACCATCGAATAGGGGAGGCCACCGTAATCGGCGTACACGGGAGAAGGACGATCGTTTCGAAGTCGAATATTTGGAAACGTACGCGTTATAATATATACGCGAACGAACGTCGAAAATCCGAGAGTATCGGAAGCGGTGCGGGCATTTTTCGTCGTCGTTGTTGCTCGAACGAATTATTTTGTTCAGCGTATACAGCCGAGCGTTTTTTTTTTTTTTTTTTTATTTAGAACGAACGCCGAATGTATATACGCTTATTAAATCGCATTCTTAATACGCGCGCGCACCGGGGGTCGTGTTCGCGAAATTCTCCGTCGAATTAAACGAATAAATTAAAACATTTTCCGCATTCTTTTTCGCTATATACGCGACGGTTTTCGAACGATACCGTACGAGGCATACAGGTACGTGTAAATAACGTGTAATTCGCCGGGTATCGTGAAACACTTATTGACGAATTCCGTTCGGGTTGTCCCCCCGGGCCCTGTACGACACGCGGCGAACCGTCTACTTAACGAACTTACGACCGTTTTTTTGTTTTTGTATTTGTTTTTCGTGTCTATTGGCGCGACGTCGAAAAAACGAAACGGATAAACAGAACGAGTCGCCGGCGAAATTAACGTACGGCGTCATCGTCGGGCGTACACGCCGTGCGTATACGTCGCAGACGGTGGGACGAGGGGGGAGGGAGGGGCGCGACATTGACGGAATCGAATCGGGCTAATGGCGCGCCTTCTTTTGTGGCTTTCCGGGTTGAAGAATCCATTACGCCTCTCCGAATCCCCGCGCCACTGCCCATCCGCGCCGTTCGCGTTACACGGCGCGCGCAATATCGCGCAAATCCCGTTCACCCCATGCGGGGGAGGGGGACGACGAGGTGTTTTCTTTTCCTATCCCTTGTGAAACTTTAACCGCCGTAACGCTTCTCCGGATTTATAAAGAACACGCGTCGGTCGGTGTACTTTTTACGTAAATCCGCGCCACTCGGGATATATATATATATATAAATTACGACGTTGCAACGCGTTGAAACGAATGGAAACCAAACGGGAGCGAATCGCGCACCGGCGAAAGTACCGCCCGGTAACGGAACGCCGCGGACGCGCGCCGACGGCGGGCAAATCGGATTTTGGTCGAACGGGGCGCGCACGGTTTATCGAATCGTCGTCTAATAATATATACGCGCGTAACAATGGTCGACAAAGAAATCGGCTTCTATTTACGAACATATAGATATATACGGTTCGATTCGCGATCAATTTCGCGAGTACACAATACAACAAACGCGCGCTCGTGCAACGAACAACCTTATACCTTACGCCAACAAATAGGTCCCCCCCCCCTCTACCGCGAGGTCGGGCGAAAACGAAACGGCGGGTTTTCACAATCGCGTGTTCCGGCGAGACGGCGGCCGTCCCGTAAATACCGGCGGATAAAGCCGCGGAATTGTCGACTCGGCTACGACGAATATTCGACGAACGGACTAAACTATTCGCGACAATTATTATCGTACGGACACTACACGTTCCTCCGCTGTTCGCTACTACGGAAGTGGCACGACTTTTCGCGTCCACCAAACGTCCAAACCAGCGTGTCGTTTCCCGAAAACTTCGCCCCGATTTCGGGTTACGTACGCGGCCCGTTCTACGGTTTTGTCACCACCTACGACGCAATTCGGTCAACATTTTCGGCGTTCCCCGCGCTCGGCCGAATACATTCGTTCGGTTTCAAACACGCGAAACTTTTCCCCATCCTCAATACGCGTGTCGTGTGCCGGCGGTTCGACGTTTTTCGAAAAATTCTTTCGTTCGGCACATAATTGACCTTTTACTCGGTGACAAAGGAAACACCGAATTTTTCCATATCCCGTCGCGATAACGTCTTCAATACGGACGTTTCATTGTTTAACGACGCCAATGATAGCGCAATGAAATTTCGGCCGTCGAACTTACTTCGTAAGTTGCTTTTTCGCGACAAATCCGAAAACTTTCGGCCGCCACGATTTCAAAAATTGAGTTCGCGATATACCGATCGCGCCGCCGTTTTAAACGATGACGATAAAAAAACCAACGCGTCTCTTTTGTTCCGGAAAACATATTTCCGCAAATATTGATGGAAAAGTTTCGGGAAAAATCGGATTTAAGAAAAAAAAAAAATCAAAACGAACGAATTCGTAAATTTCAATTGTCGAGACCCGACGTCGTTTCGAAGTAAATTAAAAAACCCGACGAACCCGTCGGTGGCGGAAGTACACTCATTCGAACTTTGACGGACGTATAAATAATATACCGATCGAACGAAAACAATTAGAGGGGCGAGGAGAATCGTTTTCTCTTTTTTTTTTGGGAACAATTCGATATTTTTCTTAGTTACGCCGTTTTCAGATTTTCAAACACTCCGTCTAAATAACGTAATTGGTTCGCGCGCGACCGATCTAAAGTCGCCGGATTCGTTTTTGGTTCCTCGATTTCTCTAACGCGACGCGAACGCCAAAACGACAAGGGTGGCGAGCCTCGCTCAAATTGGCCCGACCGACGACGACTAACTCTTCCTCGAACTAACAACAATTTCGAATCTCCTTGAACGAAAACGAATTCCGTGACCGCGGCGGCGAGTATCGGGTCGATACCGTGCCGATTTCGTGTACCCGAACGTCACCGATATGGTCGCGATATTACGCGACCGACGGACTCCGGAATTAAACGGGAACAGCGATCGGGCCGAGAAAATGAAAACTCGGTTACGGGACGAACGCTAACGAAATCCGCTATTTATTTCGCCGCGTTTCGATTAAAATCTAAACGCAGCGCGCCGCGGGTAATCCGCCGTCTTAAGGGTTAATTCCGCCGTAATATAATAACGATAATAATCGTTATTCGTAACGAAAAGGGGAGGGGGGTTTTTTGTTTTGTTTTCGCCGCTATATTCGCCCGCCGAAACCGAAGGCGTCCGGGCTACTCGTCGGGACGATTGGTAGGTGAGAAGGGGGGGGGTGGAGTGGTTTGAAAAGCCGTAAAACGTGTCCGTAGACGAATTGCGTACGGTGCGCGACTTCGTGACGGATTCGCCTAAAAATAGTCGTGTTGCCGGAAACTCTCGAAACGCCGACCGTTTTATTCCGCCCCCTCTCCCGTCTCCAAAATGCCTCCCCTCATCCATGTCCGTCGCCCGTTTTATTCCGGCCGACGTTCGAAAACGAGGTTCCGTCCGTACGCCGTGTACAAATTACCCGTTACGAGGCGTCACGCGCCGCGTTCCGTCTCGTCCCGGGTTGTCGCGTAAATAATTCGACCCGGGCCCGGCCGGCGCGGCGCGCTCGTTATTGTCGACCGGGTCGCCGCCGTTCAATTTACTCGACGGATTAAAAAGCAATAGCGACCGACCGGCTTTCTCGGCGCGCCCTCTATCGCCCGGCCACCCCCCTCCTCCCATCACTGGATCTCGCGTACCGATTCCGCTCGTTCTTCTCTGGATATAACCTCCGACAAAGACTTTTATCCTCTTTTATATACGAAAACGGACCTTCCGCCGACAAAGGCGATATCCAAAGCCATCTCCGTCCTCCCCTCCTATTCCCACAAACCCAACCACCGTAGCCACCCGCCGTGTAAATTCTGATGTAAAAAGCGAGCGGGCGCGCGTTCGCGATATATATATATATATATAAACGACGTAGCAATTACACGCCGCCATCGCGCTACACGCCCGCCGCGCGCCGGATATATGTTTCGGCCTTTACGGTTAATGTACCGTGGGGTAATTATTATACGGGGGAGGGGGGTGAATACGAAGCGAACGGGTGGCTAAAGGCGATGGAAAATGTGACGGCGGTGGAAAATACGTGTTTGGCCTCGCGAGTGGTAAGCGCGCGTCCCTTCGGTTTTGGTCATCGTTACTGTTAAGAAGAGAGAGGCTAAGTTCTGTCCGATCCGGAGCGTCGTTAGGAGTATACGAGCGCCACAACCGCGCGCGCGCGCGTCTTCTCGGCCGCGGGGACGCGTCGCCGGGTACGTCCGGACTTCTGGCATCGAGACCGTCCGCGAAATTGCCCGTTCGATTATTTTCGGAGCCCGAAATCCGTAACGGAAGTGTTTTCGTCGCGAACCGTTTAGACGGTACACGGAATCGCGCGCGACGAAATACTATCGGCACACACGCTCTAGTCCGACCGTGTACGCACCAGTGTCTCCGGTTCTAAAACGGACAAATAGGACACGCGTTCGTGGTTAAACTATCGGCCAAATCGAAAAACGCGTCCCGAATAAAAGTACCGACGATCACGGAGTCCGGACGACGACGCTCCTGGGGTAGAACGCGGCACAAAGTAATCGGCGTTCGAAATACTTGGAGACCGGCCCGTCGTCCACGTCGGACATGGGAATTCGGCAATCGTTCCTCGGCCGGCACAGTAAAGAACGACGCGAAATCCGAATCTACGGCGCCCAGTCCGATCCCGTCCGATTCGCGGTCCGTTCGAGTTCCCGGCGGTCGGTCGCGTGGACGTCGAATACTGACCCGACCGATTGGGTTCCGCGCGGCGGGTTCGTACGCAGAACGCGCGCGTCGGAGCAGACCCGGGACGGGTACTCGCAGATAAGACGGTCGCTTCGCCCCGGGACGTTTCGACCGTCGGCTCGGCGTCATTATAATACGCGCCATTGTGACGGGCGGTACGCGCGTTATCGGACGCTGGGAGCCGGACACGTCGTCCCGTGAGTCGCCAAGCGGGCGGCCGGCTCGCGTTGTTATCTGCCGCCAGAAACATCCAGATGCGGTTTTCGTTTCTACCGGGACGCGTTCGACTAACGGCGACGGACAAAAACGGAGCCGAAACGTACCGAATTTTCTGATAGAAACGCGACGACGGCGAGCGGGAATATCGACCTGGCGTTCGTCTTTGTTGTACACGCGTAGTGTTCGCGGATACTCTCTAATCGTCGGCGACGTCGTAAATCGCGTGCCGTGAACCGACTAATCTAAAACTAATTAGACTCTAATTTTTCGCGGGCGTGAAGGTACGACGAGGCAAGGACTATTTTACAATAAACTTCGGGACGAGTCGGTCAAGCTGTTACGCGTGTACGTGCGTCGTACGCACCTATTAGTACACACACACACACACATTTGCTGTTACGATCGGTTTCTCCGGTCGTGTTCTAAAAATAGTACCGGTCCGGCGTACTAGCGTAGACCACGACCGTGGTTACGAAGCGTATTGCCGATCGAACGTGCGCATTTTACGCCGGTAACCAACCGATCGGCGGGACGGTCGATAAGACTATCGATAAGTGTGATAAGTGCGCTCGCCCCGCGCGATAAAAACGAAACCTTTACCGGACGGTGTTATTTACGTACCGTTTTGTCCGCGTCGTAGTGGTCCGGGCGGCGCCATCACCGTACCGGGCTCGGCGGTCGACGCGGTTCACCGATTTTAGTACGATCGTTACCGCTGTGCTCGGAAAAGTCGGCTCGCCAACGGGCGTTAAAATTACGGTTCGTACGCGGTTTATTCGTTACTCGCGTTGTAACCGCTCGTTCGCGTTTATACCGTGTAAATTACCGTACTCGTGTGTATAACGGTTTAACGACGTACAAAGCGAGCCGGCGTCCTCCCGCCGGGCCGAATTATTATTATTATCGCGAACACGCCGATAAAAAGAAGAAAAAGCGTAAATAAGTCGTTACGAAATCACTCGGAAAAAGACTCTTAAGACGACCGGAGCGTTAACTACGGGAAAGTAAAAAAAAATTATATTATACACTTTTTGACTCGCGCGCATTACTTTCTTTCGAGTAACGACGACGACGATGACGACGACGAGAATAGTTAATGAAAGATTATCGCACGGATTATGTAAATGGCTACGAGAGAAATTTTCGTTGTAGACATACTGTTCGAACTAAAAGCGCAAAGAAAAAAACGAAACTATTTTACGTTCCCCCGCTTTCAATTATAATCGTTTAAAGCGGAACGACGACGGCCGAAAAACGAGCGGAAAAAGTACGCGACTAAATTATAAAGTAAATAATAATGAATAATCATCGTCCCCGTCCCCTCCCCCGATCGGTTTTAAATATTTTAACCGTTATTGTTCCCGAGATGTTTTTTGATTTGATTAAAGTCTTAAAGCTACGTCGACGTTTCAATTAGCCCGATATACTTTATTAATGGGGAAAATACTCGACCTTTAAACGTTATTTGCGTCCTATAATACGCGTCGGATTAAAGTATATTTACTTATCGACGAAAATAATAATAATAACGAAAACTAGACGAACTTTATCGGTACACAATACGAGGACTTGCACGCTCGCACGCGAACCATTATCGCGCGCGCGTGTGAATAATGAATAAAATTATCGTCGCGTATACACCCCCGTCCCCGTCCCACCACCCGGTCCGTACTAAATAATTATCCGCCCGTAATAACTTTTTTAAATTTTCAAACTCAAAGGGTATTAATTAAAATATTCGAACGTTAGAAATTCCGCCCCGTAATCGTATTCGCGAATTTCGAATAAACAACGGCGACGATAATTATTATCGCCGTGTATAAAAGCGACGGACGGTAAAATTCTAACGCGCGTCCACGTCGACGGTGTATATGACGGTATTAGAAAAACGGTCCGAGTACGACTGGCCTTTGTTACGCCCCGGCGTGTTTTCCGGTCGTGAATTGTCGATTACGGTTGTACACCGCGCTGACCAGTCCCGCCGAGTGGGAGGTACGATACGGTTGGTTAGGTTTGATTTCGTTACGTCGGTTTTCGGCGTTTCGTATTCGGGACTCCGCGAATGACCGACAGACAGCGAACGAACAAAAATAGGTTCCGAGCGATTTTTCGGCGTCCAAACGACGTCGGCGCGGTACTCGACCGAAACCGGTGTTCCAAATTTTCCCGAAAACCGGGCGAAATCGTCGGATCCCGGACGCGTTATTTCCGAACGATCGATCGTCGATCACACGACGAACCCGTACCGGCGTGGTTCTCGAGCGTTCGATATACGACGTCCGGTCGATAGATCGGAAGCGACGAATATATAAAAATCGGTTCGTCCCGCCGTTGTTCGCGTTTTTCAAAAATTCCGACCGAAACGCTCGGAACGCGTACATATATATACGTATATATATATATATATACATTTCCGATTAAATCCTATTAGGCGGCGCGCGCCGGAATCGCATTACGGAGAAACAATGCGACGCGCCCGGATGGTCGGTCGGCGGGGTGACGCGATGGTTGAGAGACATCGGGGAACGAAGTGGACCGTGTCGGTGTAACAGGAATAATCGTTATACACCGGCACACGCCGAACCGTTGATAACCGTAACGCCGACGTGTATATATATATATATATACACGCATATATGTACACGTACCTATATAGTACTGCGGATGGCGTTGTTCGTCGTTGATAAAACGGTTTGCACATCCGAACAAATTTGGATCCTATTAATTGAAACGGCGCGTGCACGGTGTCCCCTCTTCCCGGCCGTGTAAGTACGGGCGCGGCGACGTGTTCGTAGGTGTGCTATTCGCGCGGACGCCATCCGCGCGTTTCCGACGGATTCGTTTCCGTCACGTCGAGCGTACGGTGCGATACGCGACGGGTACGTTCGCCCAAAACATCCCGAATAGGAACACGTCGTTCGTACGCGATCGTGCCAAAAAACTCGGCGCGGGTTTTTCTCCATTCAGAGGTGATATATTGTTCGTCAAAATTCCTATTATGATTATCCGGGGTGCGTTCCGCGAGAGCTTTTGTTTAGACACAACCGGGATTTATCGAAGGAATACTACTACTCGTCGACATCCTTCGAAAATATCGGCGTCTCGTACTTTTGTGGGTAACATTTACACGCGGTGTGGGCCCGCTGTTCCCGGGATGGACGTCCGCGAGTGATAACCGCCTTCGGTATTGGCTCGACGGAGGAGTCGTAGCGATTTCCTTTCCGGGGGTTCGTTTGGAATAAAAAAAAAAAAAAACGGACCGCCGGAATACGGGCCACATAATCGTTCGCGACGAAGGCGATGGCCGCGTTATCGTGGTGAGGCTTTCAGCCGTCTCCTTGGTCTCGCACGGCCTTCGTTATTATACTATATCGGTTTGTTTTTTCCCGGCAGCGTTCGCGGGACAAACTCGTTGGATGATCACGCGCGGGGCCGTGTACACTCGCGTCAGAAAACAACGTGGCTCGTCCGCTTACCGACGGCGTATTTACGGGTGGCCGACGTTCGTTCGCTATAATTTCGGAACGTTCGCCGAATTCCTGCCAGAAATTTCGCGGCTAACCTAACCTACCCGTATCGATCCTGGCGCGATATTCCGTCCGAAATATAAGCGTCCGGTCGTCAGTACAAATTTCGGCACGTTCGCGCACCCGTTTTATAATACACATCAGACGGTTTTCGAGCTACGCGTGTAACGGACGCGTTTGTCGGCGGCGTACGGCCGTATCCGTATCGTTCGCTAGCGTCGACGAATAACACGTCGGTGCGTGCGATGTCGCCGTACTACGCGCGGTGTATACATATAATACGTATAATACGCCTACGGTGTATATATATATGCGTGCGACGTACGGTCGTGTATTGTCACGAGAACGAGAACGGGGAGGCGAACGTAATAAAGATGAAGACGAAGAATGGAGTTTCGGGCGTTTTGAATACCGGCGGAAAAGCGACGCTCCGGTGTATTTCGGGCGAAAGAACGAACGGTAGCGGCGATACGTTCGAAATTAAATTAACTTCGACGAAAGAGTCGTCGTCGCCGGTATCCCGCGCGGGAGTACGTAGCGAGCACGCAAACCATCGCGGCGTCATTGTTGTAGCGATTTTATATTACGAAATCGCGTTTGGCGGGGAAGAGGGAGACGGAAGGGATATACGCACGCACAATAGGCCGGCGTGTTTACCGATGGATAAAAGGGGGGGGGGTTTGCACGCGTTTCGGTAGTAAAAAATCGGAAGTTGGAGGACGAAAAAATTCCGATCGTCTTTGTCCGTACGAGCCCGGCGAACGGCCGAACGTCGTGTATAATATATGCGATGTTGGCGATTTTTCCCGTAGCGTAACTGGGTGTGTGTGTATGTGTTGAGAGAATAGGCGCTGACAAATTCCGAAACTTCGGTTATTTAGCAGTGTTTTACAATTTCCGCGGGTTTCGAATCGATAGTTGATCGACGTTATCGCCGCCTTCGCACGACCGTTTCGTCGGCACTCGCCACGAAGTATTTTCCGGCTGTCTTCGATTCGTACGTTATTTCCGAACCGGGAGGGAGGGTACTAATACTTGTATTAATAAATAAAAATTACTAAATAAAAATGCTCCGCCCCTCTTGTTTTCGAACTAAGTTTTTAACTTTATACGCGCGCGCACACACGTCGAAACTGTAAACATTCGAGGGGCGCTGGGGGAAAATCGGTTTAAAAAAATAATAACGCGCGACCATTATCGACTAATTAGAAAGTTTTAACGTGACGTCTTAATCGAAAGACTTTAGCAGCGCGAAACTCCTCCTCCTCCACCTCCTCCTCCTCCTCCTTCTCCTTCTCTTCTTTCTCCTCCTCCTCTTCATCCACTCGTAACAAAGACGACAAACGTCCGTCGCGTTCGAGTTTTAAGTGCGCGAAAGTTTACGGTAACAACGGTCGACGATAAATCGGTCGGTGGCGCCCGCTCGTTTGTGAATGGTTACGAACATTTGATTCTCGCGTCCGTCCGACCGGAGTTCTCACTCGTGTTCCCCCCCGATACGATCGCCTCCTGCCCGTCGTGCACGGACACCAGAAAAGCGAAGCTCGCGCCCACCGCGCGTGTCGGGAAATTGCTGGCGGGGGAAGGGACAGACTCGTATTTCGTGAGAAGGTCGCGGCGACGAACGGAAAACAATTTTTCTACACTAACGGCGAGCGGTAACGTTCGAGTGGTCTCCGAACGTAATAACGGACCGACATCGATAGCGCGAGGTTTTTAAGGATATTACGTTCGTCTACTTACATTTCACTTCGAAACAGCCGTTCAGCAAAATCAACGCGACAACGATCAAACGTCCGTTGTCCATCGTTTTTTTTTTTTTATTTGTTTCGTTTTCGTTTTCCCGAATATAAACGCTCGACAGTTTATTTCGGCGTACCGTTTCGACGTAGTACTTGCGAGTTTTTTTCAGTTATTTCGAACGCCATTCCTGGCGATGACGAATTTCCTGTAAAAAAAAAACAAAAAACAAAAAAAATGAAACAAAAAAATAAACGATAAAAACTAAAAATAAATATCGTTTGGCTCTTTTCGGCGTTACAATAATGTAAATTAGTTTTCAACAAATTTCGCTCCGCAGTGCGTTATTTTCGTGAACAAAAAAAAGTATAAAACTTTCGACAATTATTACAAAGGTATCCTATTCATGCGCCCGGCGGAACGGCGAAATCGTTATCGGGGCACCGCGATAATATAATTAAATAACTACGTAACATATTAAAAATATCACGGGACGAAAAAAGTTGGAAATTTCGTTTTTTTACGCGAACAACTCGAAAGTATCGTTTCCGCCGACCCGTTTCGTTAGCGCGCTGCGTGAACAAGTACGCCCGTCGTCGATTACTCACGTCGTTTCGGATAGCCGGCACACGAGTACCATTAATCGCGGCGCGAACTGCGTATTTCGGTAAACGAAATTATCGAGGACTCCGTCGTCTTTGAGGACGACGATCGTGGTCCAGAAAACGGTACTCGGCGAATTGTTTCGCGCAATTTTGGTAATCGGGGACGTTTCGTAAAAAACTCGGACTGCGAATTTTCGCGCCTTGTTTTCGTCGTTCGTTCGCCGCTATTGCGTTTGGCGGCACGTACGCTGGGAGAGAAAGAAGTCTTCCGGCGGAGGAGGGGGAGGGTGGGATTAGGTGCGCGTCGCGATAAATCGGGCGCGGCGTTTGTAAAACTAAACGAAGCGGATGACAGACAGACGTACACTGTATAACTGCGGAGCGCGAGGGAAACGGGACGGGGGTGAGCGAGTGAGTGAGTGTGAGGGACGGAACTCTGAGTGGAACGGAACGAGAGAGAGGGAGAAACGTGGCGAAAAAAAACAATTTCGAGCTCCCGATACAATAGAGTCCGGTCGTTTGTTCGGTGATTTGTGCGTTTCGCGACTTTCGAACGGCCCGCGCTCTAATTATCGGAACTCGCGTACGGAACGCGGCCCGAACGAGTGAACACGGCGGCGGCGGACGTCGTCCTATAGCGTATATTTTCGTGTCGAAAACGACGATTATCGTTTTAACGAGCGGAACGCGCCCCGGTAGTATATCACGTTCAACGACGACTCTTACGCGCTATACGGATTAAACTTCCGGCCCGGGAAGACGTTATTTACGCGCCCTGTTCCTAGATTAGTGCAACGTCTCCGCGCCGTATTATTACGTAACCCCGCACGACACACACGTGCCCGCGTCTAAAGTTCGTAACGGTGACTTACGTATTCGATAGGGGGCTGCCGTACATAACCGCGTCACCGTACGAAAATATTCAATTTCCACTACGTATAAATCACGAAAAAAAAAAAAAAAAACTACCCGAAATATTTACCGTATTTACAACTATATATATATTGTACGAAATCGAAAATGAGAGGGAAAGAGAAAATCGTACGGATCGCGTTTTTTTTTTAACCCCCGAAGACTACCTCGTACGTAGGTACCCCCCCCATTAATATATTTAACATCGCCGCTCGATATACGGCGGTATACACGCGCTGACATCAATCGCGCGCGCGCGTATACCCATCTCCCCCCATGATCGAAAGGGCTGTTTTAAAAATCCTCTTTTCGCGGGACTCGGGCGCGCGCAATATCGGAGGCGATCAATTGCGCTGCGCGCGATTTCGAATCATTTCTGGGACGAATAGTCTTAAAGTTTCGACCGACCTAACCGTACGGAGAAAAAGAAAAGAAGCGCGGGGGGGAGGAGGGAAAGCTATCGGCGGTTTCTTTTTGTCTCTAACCCGTCTTGAACCGTCGTCTGTTCCGCTCGTTCGTCGCGCGGCGATAAAAAATAAACCGAAATAAAAACTAAAAAAAAAAAAAACGTGTCCGCTACACGGAGAATTTATACGGTACGCGCTCGTTTTGGTTGCGACGGCGTATTTTGGCTGGTGAGAGGGCGTGCGTGGGCGGGTGGCGGCGCATTTACTGGTACATTTATTTTACAGTCGACATTCGTCGTCGGTCGCCGTATGAATCGGTGTTCGTTCTGTAAAAAACGTCTCCGGCGTACTTTTCCTCTCCCGGGGCGTTCCATTTTTCTTTTCGTTTCGCGCCGCGTAAGAACTCAATTTTCCGTCGAATTTAAAGGCGAAATTATTATTTAAAAAAAAAACAAATATCCACACTCGACGCGCGCGTCGTTTTAAATAACGAAAAAAAAACGTATCGCCCCCTTCCCCACCAACCGTAATCGGACGGTTCCTCGTGGAAACGGTAGGACTCGAAATAACGACGTCGTTAAAACGCGCGCGCGCGCCGATGGATTTCGACCGTATCGCCGACGTGTTATGACGGAAATCGGCGGATTTTAAAAACCGATTCGTTGCGCCGTTCTACCGGGACGGTCACGGAAATTATTAGGACCGATAAACGAACGCGGTATACGCGGCGCACGGGACATTCGTAAGTGTACACGAAAACTCGTCTGTACAGTTCCTGTACGTTTGGACATCTTTACGGTTTCGTTCCACTAGGTTTGCGTTCGAAAAAAAACAAAAACGTTATCGCCGCGCCAATTCCACCCCACCGTCACCCGGTCAAGGATCCACGCGCGTCCGTCCGTTTCGGTCGTTCCTGATACTCGAACGGACACCCGATACTTTACGCGAGCGTGTTTAGAAAGCGCGGCTGGGTTAGGTTTGGGGTGGGGGTGGGGTGCAGTTATTCGGTCGTGGCGTCGTTGTCGTCGGTCGAGTATTCGGGCGATTGTCGCGGAAACGGCTCTATCGGTTCCCGTATTAATTTATTTGTTTTCCGCGCCGAAGTTAATAAATAAATCGGGGTTCTCGTATTACCATACCGTACCGTATACGTAACTTAATTCCACAAACCATTAAACGCGCCCGAGGGGTACGCGCGAATTTATTATTTTCTAGTCGAATACACATTCGGGTCGAAACCACGGGCGTGCGAACACGACGCGAGAAAATTGAAATACGCGATTTTCGTCGGCGGCCACCGTAAGGAAACGGGCCGTTCCGTTTTGTTTCCCTCGATAAAACGTACGCGCTAGCGATTACCCGGTCGACGAATCGAAACGGAAAGCGTACTATTGTCTCACCTCCCCCCTCACGGTTCTGTCGTTGACCGTTCTGGTTAACGTATTCGACATTTGACGATCGGCCCCCGCACGATTATCGCCCGGGTTGCTTAACGCGCCCTGCGACGAATATTTCGACGTTATTTAGGTGTGTGTGTGTGGTTCGGTTACCGCGTGGACTGAGTATCCGACCGGATATTCTTTTTATTTTGATCAAAGGATGTTCGTAGCGAACGGACGGCACGTAGCCGAGACATTTAACCTCCCGTCCGTTGTTACGCGAAACTAAGACGATATCGTTTTTATTTTCGTAAACGGCGTCGCGCGGCAAAAGTTTGTCCTCCCGTTTTCAGATCGGCAAAAGTTCCTCCCGATTTCAGAACGTGAATTTCTTATTTCAGATTTTACGTAAAGGACTTTGTTGTTTGGCTTTGAGACGATCCCGTCACATTCCCATTAAAGACGATTATTTCATTCGATCGATTTTCGTAAAACGATAAGTCCGATGTCCCACCGAGCCTTCCGGACAGCGGATATGTATAGCCGGTACTGTTGGCGAAACGGCAAATTTCGTTGTCCGACGGTCGGGACGCACTATCGTGACCATAGGCGACGCGGCCCGCGGAGAGACGTCGCGACCGGAACGCCGCCGAATTTGCCGTCGTAACGGTCCCGAATTCGGCGCGCCCCGATAACACGTCCGTCGTCGTCGACCGTATCGGACTTTTAACCGCCAATCGTATTACCGGGCTAGACTTTTCCGGGCGTAAACCATCTTCGTGAACCTCGACCACCACCCACGTCCGTCGATTTCGCCGTCCGTAACGGGGGAAAACGAGTGTTCCTTAAATTCTCCACCGGGCCACGGTTCGTGGGCAAGGTCGAGTTCAACGACGCGTTCGCCCGGAGTACCTCGTACGGCCACGACGGGGAGGGCGTAAGTATAACGGTGTTTTTTTTTTACGAGGCCGTTAAACAAAAGATCGTTGGCGAGTAAATCGGCCGTATGATACTAAAAGTAATATTTAGCCGTAACAATCGCGCGTTGTACGGCGGCGGGGTTTTCGTTTTTATCGTCGTTATTATTATATATATTTTTCCTAATATTATTTGTACATAAATTGTTCGGATAATAACGATTCGAAAACGTTTTTTCGAACGAACGAAAAAAAAAAAATAGAAGAAAATTAACGAGTGAACGCCGAACCGAAACGTATTTCCCGTCGTTTCGCGAAATTGTTCGCCGTTCGTCGATATATATATATATACACGCATACACACACGGGTATTTTTCTGGTCTATCGACATTTTGTATTCGGAGAGAGAGACCATATGCGCGCGCCCGGAGAACGATATCAATCTTTAACCGTACTCGATTTCGTTTCCGGGCGCGCGTCTCATTCGTCTAAAATCCAAAACATAAGTCTGAGCGGTAAACACGCGAATGCAGACGTTTTGATTAAACACTAGCGCGCGCGCACATATACACACACACAAAGACACATATGCATACACACAAAGACACACACACACACACACACACACACATAGCGGCTTCCGCCGTGAAGTGGAGACTGACTACGGTATACTTAGACGGTAACCGTCGTCGGGAGGAATAAAACACAGGAAATACGTTCGTTTAGTTTCCGATAAAAGAATTTCGTCGGACCGAGTATAAGTAAATACGCTATTGTTGTGTTCCGTATTACAACGGCGCGTACAGCTTTGATTTCGATCGGGACCGAGATCGACGCGATACGGTAACGCGCCACGAATGGAACGCGTTTCTTCCGTTCCGTACGAACGCCATTATACCGAAAATTCGCTTTCGAAAATAATTGTCGGGGCGCGGAATAATGCGGTATTGTTTACTACGGCGACATCAAAGCGGCCGTTAAGCGTAAATCGCGAGGGCCGGAACGCGCGCGAGTATCGCGAACGACATATAAATATTACACCGGCCATCGGGTACCGTTTTCGAAATACGTTTGCCCGTTGCGAAAACCCGAACTCGTATCCAGCGAAACGTTTTCAATCCACCCGCCAGTAGTCCTCAAAACCCGTTCGACGGGTTTTGATGCCGCCGAATCGCCGCGGTCGGCCATTGTGTATAACGAAAAGAAACAAACCCCCAACACCATCCGGCCGAAATTCGAATTTTCGTATCTCGTGGTCACGGACAAAACCCGAAGATTAAAACGATATATATTTACATAGGCCGGTTCGCGAGGGCGAGAAAAAACGCGTTTAATCGAATCGACCGGAGAGGAAAGTCGCGTCGTCGTCGATTGGCCTGGACGGCGGAGGGAAAACACGTCCAACCGGTCGGCCGTTTTCCCGTTCGGAAACCGGCGGCGCGGACCGACCGCCGATGGCGCAGGGAAATAACGACGACGCGAACGGTCGTAGCGAAAAACGTGTCTTCTCGTCGTACGTACCGGGCGACCGGGCAGCTGTACGGGATAAATACGCCGTGTTTGGACAACAGGACGGTTAGCGAGACGGACACGACGGGTTATCGTGAATACTGGTGGCGGCGAGTAAAAAAAAAAAGGGTGTTTCTTTCGTTTCTCGCGTACGATCGGAATTCGTCCGAATTACCGAATATTACGACGACGACGCGTACATCGGCACACGGGCCTAACGTCGCGTAGCCTCTGTGTGTGTGTGTGTGTGTGTGGCGGACCGGAGCCCTTTATTCTCTCTCTCGGTCGTTCACTTCCGGCCGGGACGATTAATAACGACGTTACTGGTCCGAGTAATAATGATAATAATTAATAACGCGAAAGGACGTTTAACGAGGTTCCCCCGGACCGTTTCTGTACCCCCCCACACGTACCGGCGCGCCGCGAAACCGCGCGCGCTCGCGCGTCATAAACAGTTAAGGCGGGCGAGACGATACCGGACCAGGGGGTGGATCTTCACCGTTCTACGGTGCGCGGACATCGTGTAAACTATACCCATGCCTGAAACCTCGCGCGTACGTGTGTGTGTGCGCGCGCGCGCGCTCGCCACGGCCACCGGTCACGTCCCGGCCGATATATCACGCCCGAGCAAATGCGGTTCGCCGAGGGATTTCGGACCGTCTCCGTCTTCGCGTACGCGCGCGCCGTAATAACTGTTGTCGCTACGCGCGCGCGTCTGATGATAAATTACGCGCGTATCGGACACGAACGAAATATCGCCATATTCGTGCGTAATATTGTCTGGGTCGTCGTCGTCGCCGTTAGCGAGTTCGCGACCGTAAAAAACAGTTCCGAACGAAAAACGTAACCGATTTAACGCGAACCCTTCGAGAGGGCCACCCGCCGTCCCTGTGTCCCTCGTTCTTCAACGTGGATCCACGGCCCTCGGACACCTCGAACGACGACGTCCGAACAGATCCGAATCGGATTGCACCGACGGGAGAGGTTGGACGACACGGTTTGTGAATTGACGTACAAACCACGCGCGACATTCGACTCTTCGTTGGTAAACGCGCGGGGTGAACGGCGGCCGTGTTACTATCGCGCGTCGTACGTACGACGAGAAAAGGCGAAGAAAATCGGTAGGCGACGCGAACGTAACCGGAACCCGCGGTACCGACGGGACGGAGAGGCGTGAAAATCGCGTTCGCGCCAAAAGCGTTTCTTCTCACGTTACGAACGGTAATGCGCGATGAGCTTTCGCAGAGAGCAACGTCACTGTACTTTCCGTCTCGAGGTGTACGGTAGACAACGTCACTACAATTAGGCGGCTGTACAAGACGCCGATAGGCGTGTTTTTGGGTCACGCGTGATTTCGCGGCGGCGTTCCCGTCCGTACGGAAGAATGGCCGGCGAACGAAAATAGCTTCCGGCCGGCCGGGCGACGACAATAAACCGTATTAACGATTCACGTCGGAAAGAAAACGCGGCCTAGGTACCGTAATTATTTTCGCCGTGGTACACTTCCGCGCGAACATTTTTTCGCCTCAACCCTCTCGGGCGTAATAATAGAGGCCGTCGTCGCCGTCGCGTACTTTCGCGGGCCAGTGAACGTCCGCTATTTGTTACGGCGGAGCGAGACGAGAATTTCGAACGGAAATTTGTCGCGTTCGTACGAATTCGATCCGTCCGGGGGATGTTGGGAATAGGGAAAAATAGACGCGCGGAGTACGTACGTTTCCGCGCAACAATTAGTCGGTTCGTTGTGGTGGCCACGAACGCGGTGGAACGGGACGCTCAATTGAGCGGAAAACGCGATCGTCGTTCGCAAAAACCATAAAACACACGCGAGAAGTCGAACGACCGGTAATCCGTCGTCGACCGCGTCGGTTAGGTTACCGAAATTTCGGTTCTCGACACACACAAACGGCCACGATGGCAATCCAATGGACGCGCGCGTATACTACGACGACATTCCGCGATTCGAGTACGTCAGTTGCCTTTTGGGGACGGCGGTCGGCGCGACGACGTCGGAACACGCCCGGACGGGATTGATCGGGCGGCGGTCCCGGAGCGACCGACCGACCGTTCGTGGTCCCCTCTACCCCTCCCCCTAACACTAGTGTCGCGTATTATATCATTGGCGTCCCGGGCCCCGCGGAATCGCTGCGCGTCGCCGAGATAACGCGCGGATATTAATTGGAAACTTATCTCGGCGAATAAAAACGACGCCGCTACCTTTCAGAACGATCAATTTCCGGTTTGTGGAAACGTCACGCCGATGTCCTATTCCGGTCGGCGGCGTATCGGAACGGGGAGGCCCCGTGTCAAATTATACGCTTTTTAATTAAAAAAAAAAAAAAAGGCCCGTCGGAAAATCCGGAAACGAAAATAAACAAAATTAAACCGAATAACTTGTTTCGCCCATATTCTATAATTAAAAAACAACACGAGATTACATCGTCGGAGTAACGCGTTTTGTTTTTTCCCCGCGCCGTCCGAGTAGGAAACGCGTACGGTTTTCATTGTCGGCGCGTAACGCGAAATACGATCGACTGATTCGCCCGTTTCTCGCACGGGCTGGTAACGAAGTCCTCTGTATTACGCGACGAAACGCAAAACAAGAACGGTCACACGAAATTGGCTACGGTTCGTACAACCTGAATTTTGGGCGGGGAGGTTTAATTTTTGAAAAAAAATTACCCTAAAAAAAAGGGACGTATTTACATAAACTTTGATAGATTATTGATTTTTAACGAACGCCTTATAGTGTAACGCGTATCGAAGTTTAAAAATATTTTTGGTTTTTCGTTATTATTGACTAAAAATATATGTCTCGTAAGAAATGAATTCTTCCCGAACGTTTCCAGGGACGGTTAACCCTCTCCCGGTTAGTACGCCGCTGCGTACGACGTTCCAGTTCGGTACCACAAAAAGGTCGGGTACCCGCTGTCGAGAATTAACGGTTTTTCGTAAATAATAGCCGGCCCGCCGTTTACCGATAACGTTTTCCTCGCCGTTGCTCTCTATCGTAATTCGGCGCGTTCGTAGTTCGGTTCGTCCGGTTAGGTAAACCGAACGCTATGAAATTACGGAGGCGTTCGTCACGAAACGGATAAACGCGCGGAGCGACAAAAGAAAAAACCGAACGAACGACTCCGCGGCCGTACGCGAGAGAAAAACCGAAATCGTTGAATCGTGTAAACCGGCGAGGGAGGGAGTAGGGCGCCGGCCGAGCGAATCGGTTCGCGCGATCGGTACGCGGCGCAGGCGAAATCGAGGGGAAAATAACGAAAAGGTTGCGCGGCGGATGGTGGCCGGAGAGCGCCGAGAGTGTTTCGTTTTCGAGCTACTACCCCGTCCCCCGGGCCACTCGGCGTTCGTCTCGAAACGTTATTTGTTTTTTTCCCCCACACCCTTCGGCCCGTTTTAATACTCATTTTAATACCTTTCGTCGCTATTCCGAAACACCGTCAGTAAGATAAGCGGTATGAGATACGCCGACGGGACGTGGCCCGGGCCGGGCGAGTGGCAGGGGTTTAACGCGAAAAGTAGCTGTTCTCTCTCATCTTAGCTGTCACTCGGCCGCCTCGCAACAATTACTCGCGATTATTT
Organism: Geopemphigus sp. TES_GeoC_2020; assembly: GCA_025469175.1. Taxonomy (NCBI): domain Eukaryota; kingdom Metazoa; phylum Arthropoda; class Insecta; order Hemiptera; family Aphididae; genus Geopemphigus; species Geopemphigus sp. TES_GeoC_2020. Next base: position 30,507 of record JAIPRN010002353.1, read on the forward strand.
CGCCGACAAAACGACCTGACAGCGCGCTCGCGAGCGGGGAGAGCATCCGGCCGAAAAATTACGTCCGTCGACTTCTTCTCATCTTGATGGTTTCGCGAATGACGGCGCGTCGGCGCTATCGAATACGAATACCCCGGCGCGTCGGCCGTCCCACGCACCGCCGCGCCGTGCCGGCGAGACATTCACGCGTTATAAACCGACCGATTTCCGTTATATTGTTGCCGCGAACGTAGCCAATCGCGCGCGCGCGAATTAACCGAAATACGAACGGCCCGACGGCCGTCGTTCGAGATAACACGAGACGCCAGTCCCAGCGGCGGGCGAACGGTATACGGGCGCGTATATCCGAATAGTAAATATCGTTTCGGTAATTACTAACGCGGCGGCGACGGGCGCGAAACGAAAAACCCCGTCGGTATTACAGGCGACCCTCGCGACCGGGACGTCGGAACCGGCCGGCTGGAAACCGCGTCGGATTGTATAATATATAGTAAATTTGTATCGCGCCGCCGTTGTGTCGGAACGAAAGTTCACGCACGACTTACAATCGCCGCGTCGCGTTCGATGTAATTTGTTCGGATCAATCGACGGGCGGAATTGAACGATATTATTTTCCACAAACTAGCTTGTTTAAAGGGTCAATTTTTTTCGAACCGCGTTATGTAACCGGATTAAGGTCTACTTAATATTCGAATCGGAGTATTAACTTTTTAGCCCGTCAATAATGTTTCCCCTCTCCCCACCACCACCACCACCACCACCCGGTCGACGCCGCCGCCATTGTACGTAACAATAGTCAAATCGTATTCGCGCGGCCAGGGCGTCGTAAAGTGAAAATACGCTAAACGGTTTTCAATAGCGGAACGCGTCCGACTCTCTATTCCGATCGAACGAACGTATCGCGATGGGATTTCCGTTAGAACTTTTCACGTCCTATCGGTCGTAAATCGTTTTCGGCCGAAATCGAGTACGTGTCCGTTTCGCGAAAAATATTTCCGCCAACGACGGCCCAAAAACCGTCCGGTTTTCAACCTAGCCGCAAAGTCCAAGTAACGCGACGTCTAAAGTCGCCCAACTTTTTTTTTTTTGGGGGGGGGAGGACTCCGTAATTTCGGTCGAACGTATTCGTTTACTTTTTTCGGGATGGCCGAAATGTTTC
>JAIPRN010002354.1:0-19010 GCA_025469175.1 Geopemphigus sp. TES_GeoC_2020
TAGATCAAACAGTGTTGGCTGTATGTATATATATATATATATATATATATATATATATATATATATATATATAATGACGGTGCGATGGAAATGTATATAGTTCACGATGTCGTGGCAGAGTATTTGTACGATTAAATAGCAAACACCATGTATATGTTATAAACTTGTACGCGTTTAATTAAAAGTATTCGTTAAAAATGTTACGACGTTTCTATTTTCTCATATTCTTCGATTAATTTCGAAATACTTTCGTCGGTAGTGTGAAACATCCCTTCTTCCATACCCTCTCCGACGTAGTGATGCACGAACGCTTTTTTCGACAATAATTTGTTAAAACTGTCCATAATGTTTATCCAACAGTGTTTGACCGCCGTGTTGTTGCACAACGTGGTCACTGATTTAGAAATTGAAACGATTCCACTGCACGGTATGGTTATGGGTGGTTGATAACATAGACCAAACTGAGGAATATTAATAGGAAACATAAGACTTACCGTGAATCAAAAATCGATAAATAAGTAAATAAATAAATAAAAATACAGACCTTAAATAGCGGAGCGTTCATGCTTTTCGTTACTGGTATGGTATTTTCCCTTTGTATGTAAGCGATGGTCGTATTGATGTTAGTCGGCGTCAGTTCTCCTCGAAACATCATACAAACCGATAGATATTTGCCTAGCTTCGGATCGATATTGTTCATCTGATAATTACGATCGAAGCTCATTGTGCCCAACTCTGTACACGCGTACGAAAGGCTGTCCGCGTTATTCGTGATCGGAACGTGAGTAATTAACGGGAAATGCAGTCTGGGCTGAGGTATTAAACTTGATATCAGTTCCGAAAAATTGCTCATCAACGAGCCTTCGAACCGGAGTGATGAAGTAATTCCCGACGAAACCTACGGTACAGCGACAAAATTATTCATTTTTAATTCCGAACGCGCGTTATTTTAATATAATACGATCGTACTAGCGCTATAATACTATTGATGTTTTTGTAAGTGGTTTGTGTTAAATTTAATTTGGAGCTACAAATATCGTATAACGACTTGTTGTTGAATAGGAAAGAACAATTCACAGTGTCTAAGACGTGATGCGTGGCAAATGCGGTGTTATACGGTTCGACAATGACTGGCGATTGCTGTAAAAATAATATGACGATATAATGTACTAATTGTACCTGAAGTACAACGCGCGCGTGTACGCTAACTTTTAACGTAGAGTAAATATTAAAGTCGGTAATCGTTTTGGTGGGATATGTATTCTTGATGGCTTCTATAATTCTCGAGCCCATTCCGGACCCTGTGCCACCGCCTATCGATCTGAACAAAGCGATCCCTTGCAACGAATTACAATTCTCCGCCAAACGTGCCAGCTGGTCCATCACTTCCGGCAATAGCTTCTTGCCGACTCCGTAATATCCCGCGGCGTAGTTGCTCGCCGCGTTCTCTTTTCCGTATATCATGCTCCGAGAAGGAAACAGGGTTCGGTATTTTCCTTTTTTCATCTCGTCTACGCGCACAACCGGCCAATAAATCGCGTTAGTTATCGAGGATAACTCTAGAGGAGTTTCGGTCAAAACTTGCCTATGATTAAAGGTTCGGTGTCGACTAACAAAGCCCGAGGAACGTATGTACCGGCGTGTGTTAATGAAAACATCGACGTGGAATTCGTCGTTAGTTCATTAACTGTTCCATCCGGATTGATCCCATGCTCGAGACAAAATAATTCCCAACATGCCGATCCCACTTGAACACCGGTTTGTCCTATGTGTACGCAAATAAATTCACCTTGTCTTGGCGGTTGAGGAGGCGGTGCTGTTGCTGATTCGGTCGTTTTCGGCGCCGTTTTTTTAGTCCCTTTTTTACCCTTTTTACTTTTTTTGTTTTTAGCCACAGATCCTTTCTTGCCCGATTTCTAAAGTTAGTTTTTGCGCACAATATTAATACTTTACTGTTTACTAATTAAGATTCATCACTTACTTTTATTTTCCCCATTTTATATGCTTTTGTCGTTTTATTTATTGAATATAAAACATTATTTCGAGTCGACGATAATTTATTAAACGGTTAATTATACTGTTATTATTTAAACGCGTATTTCCAACGATACATACGTGTTTCTTCGACAAACTATTATTAACTTTTGTAATATTATCGTTAATTATTTTATCGTATAACGGTATCGTAAACATTTTTAATTCAAAATATTCGCGTTTAAAATCGATCATAAAAAAATTTATAATATTATAAATAACTACTTATGTCGAGTAAATCTGAACATAGTAGTATCCATACTACTGTTTAAAACAAACAATAAGCGATAACCAATCATCAAGTTGTTTAACGTAACGAATTTTGTATGGCGTTTAAACGAATACAAATATATTCTACATACAACCGAATTAATATTAATAACGTTTATCTTGGCGTATTATTATTATTTAATATACTCTCATTATTTATATTGTCGGAGTTAATTCAACAGTTCTGGTTTTAGATATCTTGATATAATATGTAAGTATACTTAAGTATAATAACTGATAATAAATACTCAAGTACGTCATATTATTAATTATTGGTTCGTATAATATTATTCGTAGGTTTTTATTGTTATAATTTACGCGCATAAAGAAATCCAAAACGTATTTTCGTGCAATTTTCATACAACGAGAAATAAATTGGGAAGGATCAAGGAAACGTACGAAGTTAAATTAGCAATATATAATGATAATACCTAAAACAAATTTAATTTGACTATAAACTTAAAAACGTGCAGTTATTTAAAACTGATTAGTACATTTACACATTATATTGTATTTATATAATTTTTAAATATACCATCGAAGGATAGTTCAACTCCTTCACGTTATTGATTTTTTTTTTTACAAGAATAAAACCATATTAATGTATTTTTAATAGCGGAATGGTGTGTCACGCGTGGATAATTTTGTTTTATCCGTTGTTCTCAAAGTGTACCATTTAGTTTTTAATAGCATTACCATTTTGACGGAAAAGTAAAACGCTGGATTAATACATAATTATTCATTACACACATTGTGCTATTACGTATGCGATATAAATAACGTAGATACTATAAAGGATTATTAGGTTCAGGTAAATGTAGAAAATTGTCGAAATAATTCTTTGTCGTTATCAACATATTGACATTTTATTTACACAACAAAAATACAATAAATTAATAGACATTTTCTTGCGGATTAGTATTGTTTGTAAGCTGGAGCAGCGTACGAAGCCTTGTAGGCTGGGGCGGGTGCGGAGTAAGTCGGGGCGGATGCGGAGTAAGTCGGGGCGGATGCGGAGTAAGTTGGGGCGGATGCGGAGTATCCGTAAGCAGGGGCAGCTGGGTAGGCTGGGGTAGTGTAAGCTGGGGTAGAGTAGGCTGGTTTGTAGGCCGGAGCTGTTGGGTAAGTCGAGGCGGACTTGTACGTTGGTTTGTAAGCTGGGGCGGAGCTATAAGACGGGGTGCCTTCTTTCTTCACTTCGGCAACGAAACCGTTGTAGTCGTCGGCGGTGTACTCGACGATCCTCTTGGTGCCGTCCGGTTCGACTAGACTGTACGATCCCTTGACGTAACCGTTACCGTCGCTGTATTCCGATTGGCTTTTGATGTCGTAGGTGGCGTCATCGTGTACGCTGTATTCGAAGTTGTACGGGGCCGGAGCATACGCGGGCTCCGGGGCGTAGGATTTCGGCGCAGAGTACGACGCGGGTGCGGAGTAGGCCGATGGTGCGGGGTAGGCTGATGGTGCGGGGTAGGCCGATGGTGCGGGGTAGGCCGATTGCGCGGGGTAGGCTGATGGTGCGGGGTAGGCCGATTGCGCGGGGTAGGCCGATGGTGCTGGGTATGCTGGGGCGGCGAGCGCGGAGGCAAGCACACAGGCGAAGACGGCTACTGTCTGTAACGAAAATTCATAAAACCAAACGTTTGGTAAGGTTAGTTCGTTCGTTCTACGAGTTCTCGAACAGATACAGTTCGTTAATAACGAATAATGAACGTTCTTAAAGATTTGTAAACGACGCGGTTTTGAAATATAGTCTTACGTACATGCCGTCAGGCGAAAATAAAACGAATTTATTGATCGCGCGTTTAATACGGAGAGTTACTGGATCGAAATCGGATCACTTTCAGGCATGAGCCGATGAAATCGTACGGAGACGAACTTGAAAATCAAAATTGAAAACGTCTCTGAACAAGTCGAGAAATGATCGATTTCCAGCGATAAAATTGAACGGATTTTATATACACGGGCGTCGTGGCGATAGTAAAGTATAATAATGTTTTTACTCACTTTGAACGCCATTGTAAACGAATGGATGTAATTTTTTTTGTGATTTTTTTAAAAGTTTTTCTCGTTTTTTTTTTGTTGTCGAACGCGATGAAATCACTTGACGTTGACTGAGTGTGAAATCGATCTGCTAACGGTCCACTTTTATACGTGACAGTTTACCGTCCCGTTTGTACCATGCGGGGAGTGGGATATCGCGACAAGGGCGTATATACAGTCAGTGCTCGCGATTGCGACGTGTCCCTCGGGCGAAATTCGATCTCGGGACGTCGACGCCGAAATCAGGTTACACACACACACACACATACACACACACACACACACACACACACACAAGCTTGCTCGCAAAGATTATAAATATAATATTTCTTTTTACGATTATCACGCATGTGTTATTATCGTTATTTTGTATGATTCATATTATTAATCACTGGCGGTGAATTTAGTCAAATCGCCTTCATTATAAATGGTCCCCGACTATTTGCCAACGACCGCGCGACCGTATGATATGCGTTATTGTTATTATTGTACGCGCCGATCATTAAGAGGTGAATAGACGCGAGTTCGTTTTTACAACGAAGTAATTTTATGCGGGATACTACGATTTGAGTCCGAAAACGTAAAAACTTTATTAAACGAGCGTCGATAAAAAAAAATACGAAAAACATTCTACACCCGCGTGAAAATCCAAATAATTAAATTTAACGATCGATCGTATGTATCATATAGGTTACCGCCGTATCGGTATAATTTATTTGTATACTCGTTTACAGACAATTAATTTTGTTTTCGTTTTGTGCGTGTGAGAACTAAGAATCAATAAACGATTATTATTATATGGATCGTGCGAATATATTTTTGATAGTTTGCTGTAGACAATTCGTACAACTTATTTACGCAACGGAATCAACACAACGAAAACCTGTCGGTTTCGTTCGGTTTCGTGATTTGTAATAACATGACGAGAATATTATTCCGTAAACAGATAACACATTTTTTACGACGCATTTTTTATTTATTTACAGTTTTCCTTCGAATAGACGAATAATTTTCGAGCTTTTTGAAAAGGTTACGTAGGATTCGTTTTTGAACTTTCGCGTAAGGCACGTTATTTATAAACTGTTAAAGATAACGAGTCAGTGAGTGTGTTAAAAAACATCCTACTAAAGTGATCGAAACGGTAGTAAATATTCGCAGTTACTGAAATTGTATTCTCGATTTTGATTTTTTTTTGTTAATACAAATTTAAAAATAAATTTTAATAATTAAAAGGAATAACTATTTTTTTTTTAAGGTGAGAGGGAAGATTAAGGTAAGTTACTACTCGTGATTAATTTATGTACCCTTCTTGCTGCGACCACTGATTATTATTATTTATTTGGGCGTAAACGTGTGGACCGAACATCGAACTAATGTAGTAATATGACATAATAGGTCGGGTACGTAACACGCATGGATTCAAATTGTACGATTTTCGGTCTTAAGGCGCGTAATCGTTTTAAGTGATTAAGAAGCCACCGCGCTAAAACAATTCGGTTGTATCTAATCGACGCGATGTTACGAAAATCGGGTTTTATGTAATACACACACGTATCTGATTTTCTGGGTCATTGGTTTTTCGTCGATGATTTGGTTATTATTACTTATCAATGTACGTTTTTTTCGGTAAATATTTTTTCAGACGGTAAATACGTTCCAAACGCAATTATTTTTACTATTCACATTCTAACACCGACAATTGACCGTTTTTATATAAATAAATACTGTTTTGGTAGTTTTGTTTATTTAAAAAACAAAAAATAAACGAAGATTTCTTTTCCAAAACAATTAATCGGCAATTACCATTTTTCAGCTAATTGTCCAGTGTAATAAATTTAACATTTATATAGCTTTAATAAAATAAAAAAAAAAAAAATTAATTTAAATCCAGTCAAACCATATTTGTTTAATTGAGTAGTTCGAAGTTAAAATTAATTAAACGTTCAAAGATATCGGTCAAGTTAACAAAATATTATTAATTATGGGTTTTTTCAATCGCTCGTGTCATTATACGACATTATATAGTAATTTATACAACATATTACGGTATAATTGAACGGTGTTCGGACGTGTTTTACAATAAATTGTTTAAACGCGACGATATAAATCGAAATATATTGTCATCGTCGTATTGTTTGACGTCAGTGTAAGTTGAAATAAGTGGACGACATTCGACAGTGGTTGTATTCGACGATATTATCGCGGGTCTCTAGTTTTAAAAATGCCGAATTCATTTTCGGACCAACGCGTAGATGTAGAACTCGACGAAAAAATACGCGTATTACGTAACTAGAGAAATGATAACGTCGAGAGGCTATTTTAAATGTATTATCGTGACGGTTTTATTATAATAGGTCATCGCGCGTATCCGAAAATTGGTCAACGCGATGACTCATTGTAAAATTCGAAGTAGAAACCCGATTTTGCCGTGTGGTGGCTGCGGCGGCGGTGGTGGTGGTGGTGGTGGTTGTAGTAGTACAGTTTGTGTCGAGCACAGAACAACCATTCTAATAATATTATTCCGGCGCGACGTTTCAGCGCTTAATTGAACGTACAAACTAATTTATTTAAACACGATTAGGTCAGATGACGAAAAAAAATCACGCGTTTCGTCATACTGCTCGTTATTGAAAACTACATATTCCGCGTATATCTACGTCTATATTTTATTCCGTGGGGTTTCTTTTATCCAGCACTGGCGTATAACACGGCGAATCGTTATAGTTCATATTATTAATTATTACGTTTTTTTTTTCTACAAGGTTGCCCAATGTTTTGTTAGGCGTTAACGAGTTGACAAGTCTGTAGTTGGAAAATATAAACTTAACGGAATTTTCGTTGAACGAATTATTCTCGGATTTCATATGTTTCAACCGAATTTCAATAAACCTTTGAACGAACAGTAACGAAATATGTTATTGTCGACGAGTATTAAACAAACAATGGTGGATTTCAAAGGGATGGGGGAAAGATCCACCTATCTCACCCCCTTCCCTTCTTGGCAGATAATTATCACCGAACCGAACGCGTGTTTAACGATACGTAATACCGGGGTTTTTTGTCAAAATATAACGTTTATTTCTAGACAAAAATTGTTTACGCCGATACTTGTAGAATACGGCGAAAGAAAAAAATCGAATCGGTTCATTGACGTACGATTTACAGAGAAATACAGGATACTAATGGAAAACGTTTCGTCCCTAAAGTTGACGATAATGCGGGGGAAAATATGTGTGAAAGAATGTCTCGCGTTTACGCTAACAAAACGATACGGTTCCCATAGGCACATTTTTAAGTTAAACGGCTATCATAATACATGTTGTTCGGAGAAAGTGGCTAAGAAAACAAAAATACGCCTAATTTATATAAATTATTTATAACGGTTATCAAAAACAAAATAAAAATAACGAGAAACCATAAGATTTAGGACGCTCTCGATTGTTACGGAATAATTCCGCGTGTGCAGCCTCGGGGTGATAGTAAAAATATAGTGTTACATAAGTCTAAGAGATTTTATTTAAAATCGTTTCTGTGAGTTGAGATTTCTCGTTAGTTCGTTTATTATTATTAATTAACAAAGTCGTATCACGAAATACGCGTTGTTTTAATTTTCTGTTTGTAATAATATTACGCCTGGCTAGTTACGATGGATGTTTTTATTTTATCTATTATACTATGTACGAGACAAAATATAAGTTATATATAACTTATAACAATATTTTCGTACATACGAGTATAACAACGAAATATGTACAACTCGACGACCTTAAGTAAAAGTTTTTTCATTAAATTTCTATTAAATATTTGTAAAAAAAAAGAATACGCGTCGAGCGTAATTTTTTTTATTCGACGTTTTAAATAATTAATAAAAAAAATCGATTCAAAATTTCAAGTCGATATTTTTTAAACGAATTTGATATAACGTAATATATTTTAGGCGTATTTGGCGTAATGTTGACTAATACAACGTGTTTTTCTAATCGTGTGGCAGTTGGTACAAATACTTAATACAAACATCGAAAAATCTGTTATTAAAATGTTTAGAGAATATAAATACAATTTTCGAATCGTTAAATATTAAATAGTAAAGTTGAGAATAGTTGAGAAAACGTGTATTATTTTTTAAATAAAAATATTACTTATAATTAAGGTACATTCGTATTAAATCAATACGCAATGTTTATTAAAAAGAAACGTAACAAGTGTACTGTTTAAAATTAATTTTGCAATTTAATTTCAATTTTAGACCAAAGCCGTGAATAAACGAGTTACGTAACATGTAAATTAAGAATAACATTTTTAAAACCAATTTATCGTTAACTATTGATAAACTGTAAATAAGACGTTGTGTAGGTCTTGTCTCATTTTTCACGTTATTTTTAGTTTTTTTTTAAAGCGTTTACATTAAACGGAATTATTTAATTTTATTTTTATACGTGCTAAAGAGTTTGTGAAATTACCTTGTAAATACTAATATAAAACACTATCGGATCGTCGAGAATGTGTATATTGAATTATCGATAACGGGACAACGCTGTGAATTTAATTAAAAGTTGACTTGTGTAGGTTTGTGCTGGCCCATACAATTATATAGCACCACAAGTAAATCTTCGCACTTACAACTACGTTTTTCTTACTCATTGTACTTACGTACTTAAAATGTCATGCGTTTATATCATAGGACAGTCCGCGCTTCTGATAAACGAATTATATTCCACGCAATTATCTTAATTGGATATTTTAGAGAGGGGCGTGTACAAAAACTGCAATCTGTTTTCGTCTGTGTAACAGTTTTACCTTGCGCGGTCGTTACTTGCCTAACTCGTGTAAATCGTTAACGATATTATTATACGCCTTCAGTTATCATATCGAACCATATTAATAGTTACGAATTTAGACAGCCAGCCGAGCCTCGAGCTACATTATGTTTTGCAGCGGTCTCTGACAATATTGTTGTAACGTTAAATATATTGTCTTTCTTTTCGAATATGTTTATTAACTCGACGTATAATATTATATATAACTCTATATTTACGATGGTATATAGGTGCTGTAGCATATGGTTAGATGATAACACATTGGTTATAAATAAATAAATAAATAAACGATAAATAAATAAATAAATATATATATATAAATTTCGTTTGTGCGCGATACTTTTTTAAAATTACTTTTCATTTTATATTGTAAGCTATTCCCGCTATAATCAATTATTTGGAATATCAATACGGTTTTTTTTCAAACCAATGACAAACTACGATTTGGAATGTCATATCGGCATATGAGGCGAACGAATGGATAGAAGTAATAATATCTTAAATAATTAGATACAAATATGTGGTGTAATTACGATTAATGACGACGAAATATGTATTTTATTTATTTATTATTTTTATCTCGGTTAATAACAATAATAATAATAATAATAAAGATATAGATAATACCTACGAACACCACGTATACGTGTAGTTTATAGTTCTGCAAAAAGGTCATACGTCGGACAATTTCAAACTGTTAGGCGCGGTTTGTTAAAATGTTGGAAATCTGGTTCCCATATAATAGACAGCGATTGGAACCGATGTCGGAGATTTTCTGCCCGAGTTTAATAATAATAATAATTAATACGACTTTGGCAATCATCGAAGAACGGTTGTCCTTACCGCGTACTGATTATACGTCGCGTATTATGTATCGCTGTCGAAGGACGCCTACTTGAAAACGTTTCAGAATTGACCGTGGTCGAAAAACGGATTAATTAGTTCATTGATGGCGAGCAAAATCAATTAATATTATCATAGACGTAAAGGTTTATAACAATGATATTTATTATTCGATCGTATGATGACAGTTGCCGACGACTACTGTACGACGTTTATTATATACATATGTGTACGAGGCCTAATAGAAAAATAACGCGACTATTTTTATAAATATTTGATACGTAATAGAAAATTACGAATCAATATTTGCCTCCTTTAAAGTAGTAATCTTCTGAAGCTACACACCAATGGAGGATACGTTGTCGCCATTCGTCTACTAGAATTACTTTCAGTTGGTCGGTTATGGCTTTTTGAATTTTATCCAAAGTTCCGAACTGGTGAACTTTCGGTTGAATTTTCAATCTGAAGAAAAGAACAATATCATACGAACTTGGATCTTGCGAATAAGGAAGCTGTGGAATTATCGAAATGTCTTTTTGGATCGAAAATGCATTCACAGTATTTGGTCGCGCATCAACAACTCTCTTTATAGGTCTACATGATGAAAATTATGACCAACAATTTGTCCTTTAGTTACGGATTCAGGTGTTCATTGAAATTTTGTTTTCATTTTCCATATTATAAGCGATCGACACAATTTTAAAAATTAGAATATGCACTTGAAATACACAGTCAACTTAACGAGTTGACACTAATACCGAACGTTAATAATACGCGTTTATTTACGAATATTATGTATCGATAGCGAATCTATAGAGTTGCAAGTTACCAATTTTGTTATTTTTCATCAGCGCTTCGTATTATGTAAGCTATACGCCGTCAAGGACGAATTTTACCAGAAATTATCGGATTAGTCAGTATCTTATAAAGTTGAATGTGTGCCTTTTAGGGAGGATGAAGAAGGGATCATCATAGTGGCGGCCATGCCTCTCTTTTGAGATTTTTTATGAAACTTTGTTAGCGTTAACTTATGCCAAACAAAATTTTTTTTAACAAGGGGTGTAATCATTTTGGCTAATCAATAAATTACGTTTATGAATATAACGTGTAAGCAATTTCAATATTAATTGTTGATATTATTATTAGCGATCTTCAAATCAATAAAAATGTAAAAAATGAAATGGGGGTAAACACTGTCAAAAAAAACCGCAACGGCCACAAAACAACAATCGAGAGCTACATTTTTTCGATAGGAGACTAATGAGAGAGTAATAATTGTGAATAGAAGAGCGAGTTATTTTTTCATTATCTTGATATTACACACGAAAGTTGTTCAATATTTTACGTCGCATCCAGTATTAACACTTCGAGTGGCCCATAATTTATTTTAACGTGCGTTAATATCAAATTAAAAATTACGTGTTTTTTGTGCGCGATTAATTTTTTTAAATATTTAACGAACTTTTAGCAATTATTTATTCTTCTTTGTTCAATTGCTAATCTCAACTTGTTATATATTTTAAAACGGAAATTACGAGGTGCCCGGGGTACCTTTGACTAAATCCTTATATATGTGTGTACTTGTTCATGTTTAGCTCCGGCACTTGGCGACGTGCGACTACGTATGTTACACGGTATACTTGTACGCGTGAGGGCAGACAAGAGACCTTGCTTGTGTTTGTAACATTACGAGTTAATTACGATTAAAAATAAAGCGAAATTTTAATCGAAACGTGCTTGGCGCTATCGGATTTAAATCATCGAGCAACGTTCAATTAGTTCACTAATCTCTTTAATTTAAATTAATTTGAAAGTTCACCCGAAAAATACCTTACAATTAACAGTTGTGTTTATTATTGTAACGTTACTTAATTTCAGTAATTTGATGTAAAGTTGAACTGAAGTTAACGCCTGGTTTTATATACCGGAGACGTCTGTTAAATTTCGGTACCCTTTAACGTGAATATCGTAATCGAAAGGAAAAACAAAATGGTAGGTATTACAAAATGTAAATTGCGTTTTATTTTTCGACGACCTACAGATATTTTGGCGCACTTAAACATTACTTAATATAGCTGTCGACGAGTACAATATGTTACACCTATGTCGTTACTACGTAATAATAATTATATAATTATATCGATCGATTTATTATTAAACCAAATATACGTGTAAATAATGTATTTAAGTATAATAAGGCGAACTTAACACTCCAGAACGCTACCACAAAAAAAATTAGAAAAACAATTTAATAAATATTCCGACATATACGTGATATACGCGAAAACAACAACTATTATATATATATATATATGTATATATAATAAGTAATTACAATAATTATAATAGAATAAAATGTATATAATAATAATTCTCGATAACAAGTAACGCGGGCGTCGCGAATGTTGATTGCGATAAAACGTCATCGTACCGTATACGTTTATTTTGAGACTGGACGCGGTTAGGACCGGGTTTCCTCGTCATCGGGGTCGACGCGATATAAATATTTTAGCGATTTACTTCGCGCTTATATAAAACGATAGCGCAACACTATTATTATTATTATTACTATTACGTCGCTAAACGCGGTTTTCGGATTCGCGGTAAGTAGCACATCGGAGCAAGCGGTTTAATTTTCGAACGAATCGGAAAGCCGTTTTGTTTTGTTCGCCTTACGTTATCGATTTACCTATGGGAATGCAGTTCTCGATATTTATTTTTTTTAACTACTTTCTCGAGCGTACTATAACAATTTTCGTCGTTATTTTATTTTATTTTTTCAATCGTGTTACATTTATGTAAACTATCGTGTCGACAAATCGCCGTCGAACACGTATTTAACGATGAAAAAGACCGAAAACGAAAATACCATTTACGACGTGTTTTATAAAAGTATAACTAACCGTTAATAGTTTAACAACAGAGTTTTTTGTTCTTATTTATTTTGCTTTCTATGCCGCGTAAATGAAAAAAGTAACTATACAATATTATTATTCCTATCGCATTCTGGAGTATCGTTTAAAAATACTTTATTATTATTATTATTATTATTATTATTATTATTATACGAAAAGCGTCGTGGGGTGGCTCGTCATTATAAACATTCCCGCCGATTCCGTGTTGCTCTAATACAATAAACTACACAGTGAAATAACAAGATTAATAATATTATAATAATAATTATATCAAAAGTATTAATATTTACACGACATTATTATAATTTAATACGCTTAACGTCAAAACGATAGAAATAATAATAATAATAATAATAATAAAGATAACGTAATATGTATATATTTGATTTTTATATAGAATATAATTAAATTAATGACGTTGAAAAAGAATTAAGACAAAAAACAACAACTATATTATTAACCGTTATTAATATTATTATAAATATATACACGAAAACAATGTAATGTATTACGTTAAGTATAAAAAAGAAGAGAAAATTAAACGTTCACTACAAGACTAATTTAGTTTCGATAAAAACACACGTTACCTATGATATTAAATAAATATATATATTTCGAATTTTCACAATGTGTCGACAAATTGAAAAAAAAACCGAAAAACAATTATTGTTAAATATTTTCGTATTAATAAAATTAACGTAAAATTATTATTTGTTATATAAATGCAACGTCGGCGGCAGCGTGTAAAACGACGAGAAGATTAAAAAACAAAAGGAACGTATTTATTTCGTACGTTCGATTAATAATAATTATTATTATAACGTTTCCGAAATATTTTTCGTTAATTTTTTATGTTTATAATATAACGTATATATACGCGTACGTTGGGAGCAATTATGTCGAGTTAAAATACGACAAGAGAACAAAACCGAGCGAAATCGTATCTATTTACACGATATTTATTGACGTGTTGTCATCACGGGTCGATGAAAACATTTGATTAAAATCGATACGCGAAATGACGACGCGTCGGATTACGAAATGCTTTCCGCGAGCGTAGTAAACAACGGTGGTAAACGTGAAACGACTGACTCGACGGTATGAACGTCGCGCACCAGTTTCGTGTTGGAGAAACGTTGGACCGAAAGCGCGAAACTCGTCGATATTTTTAATGGCCATTGGAAGGACGCGACGTGTTCGTGATTTGCACGGAATAAGGCACGTGGTACGATATTGTATTTTAAAATTCGACGACGGTCGGTATATATATATGTATATATACATATATGCGTGTGTGTAGAATGATTATTTTGTTAAAAACGAAACGAAATTGAAAATTCGATAGTGTGTTTCGGGCGATAGTAAGCAATGGGTTGTGGTGGGTAGAGGAGAAAGAGGTGTGGAGTATCCGGATAAAATAATAACGAAAAAAAAATCGTATAAAATAATATAATAATAATTACGGGAAAAGAGCGAAAAAAATCGAAAAATTATTATTATTCTTCCGTTTGTTTTGTCGTTTATTTTATTTTACACAGCCGTTTCGGTGTGACTGTGCGACGACAACCGTTCTACGTCGATGTGAGGCACGCCTATCGTTTGATCGCTATCCGCGTACTCGATGGACCCGGTATTGTTGGCAGCCGACAGTCCGTTACCGCCGCTGCGCGAATTGCCACTCGCCGCCGCCGCAGCCGCCGCTGTTGCCGCCGACAATCTCTTGCTGAAACACGGCTGTTTGCGGAGCACCTCGGCCAATGATTCGCCGTAGCTCGCGTCCAGGCCCTGCCGGAATGCGTTAACCACTCGTATCTGGAGAAAACAAAACAAACAACCGGTCGGAAAAAAAATAAAACGAAAAAAAACGAAAAAAAACTATTTTCGGTTGTTGCCGATTTTTTTCGACTACTTTTGCTATTAATGGCATTTTAAATATTATTGTTCTTACGACAATATTTACAGTAAAGAAGCGTACGCGATCATATAATATTGTCGTGAAACGAAACGCATCTAAATGAAAAACGGTCGAAAAATTACGATGATAATAATAATAATAAATAAAGTACTTTTATGTGTATTTTATAATACTTACGTAGTTATTCGCGAGCGTATCTACTGTGATTTTTGCGCATAACGCCTTATATGCGCTTCAATATACAACAAAACATAGAATATATAACCTAGTAGCTAATAAATATCCTATAATGATAAATTTAACAGAAATCGACGGTCAATTAAGAAAAAAATCGAAAAAAGTAATTTTTTTTTTAAAACGTTATATTTACGAATAATGTTTTTTCCGACCATCGTATTATAATTATTATTATTTTAATCGACGCGCGTTTAAAAGATCGACAGGATTAGAGATGAAAATGTATTACTTATTTGAAGCTATATTGTAGCGGTTGGAAATGATTTAAAAAAAAAAATTAAAATTTTGATAAAACACCCGTTATAAATACACAAAAATCACTTCGTAGATTGTCCGAATAACGACGTCGCGCGATAGGTGTCTATGTGTCTACGTATGTGTGCGTATATTAATAATGGTATAAATGAGAACATTTAAAAACCAAAAACAAAAAACGATCGAGCTATATTATATTTCTTGTATAATGACTATATAAATGTGTGTGTGTGTGTGTGTGTGTATTACAATGAAATAAATTACATATTTGTATATATATATATTGCTAAAGATTTGGCATATATGTGTGAATGTGTGTGTATATTTGTATACGTTCCTAAGTATTACGAAAAAAAGGAAAACTATATTAAAATAAACCAAGTGTTAGCTAAAACAAAAATTAAAAAGTAAGTCAAGTTAATAATGAATAAACAGCATTGGCGGCAGTGGCGGCGTCGGCGGCACAAAACGAAATAATAATAATACGAATATAAATGTATTATTATTATTACGTCGCGATATATATATATATCAAATACGAAATAAATGTGTTTCGTGTGCGTGTATTACTGTACTACATATCGTCGAGTATAAACGCTATGAGATTCATGTACGACGATATATATATATATATATCGATACACGCGTACGATATGTAGATGAAGATGATGAATGATGATCTATAATTAATTACCTAAGTACACGATGCGATGATGTATACGTCGTGGTGAGGAGGTGAACACGAAATCGGGTTATTGACGGTTGGAAGGGTGGAGGTTTTATACACACGGAAGTATAGAAAATATACTTTTAAAGACAGGTTGAGGGGGAAGGGTAGAGGTTAACAAGTGCGCCGTGGTCGAAAAACAGAAAAATATACGTGAAAATGATGGTATACACCAGTGAAAAAAAATGATGTAAGTATTTATACAATTCGTGCGATAGCGAAGACTAATGTATATCTATAATACTATATATTTAAACATGTGTATATAATATACGCTATTCGTGCGATAAAAGCAATAGATCATATACACTCGAATATGTATACTGAGTTTTGGTAATGGTAATAGTATATACATATAAAGTAGTATTAGTAGTAGTAGTAATATCAGTTGTAGTAGTAGTAATTGTAATACCAGTTATAGTAATAATAGTGCAGGCGGTATAAATAATACGCGATATACGTGTATGTGTGCGTGAAACCTTCATCTACTCGTATACGCGTCCATCGCGGGTCATCATCTCGCGTGCAAAACTCTTGGGAAGTTTATATTTTTCGTTTTTACATCGGAAACAACACCTCGAATTCACGTTTACTAAAAACTCAACACACAAACACATATACCGTACATGTATACCGACCGATAACAATTGTAATCGAACGTTGTTGCCGGAACGTGTATAGGAAACGTGATCGTGCGTGTCCTTTGGTGCCACCGGGGCTGCGATAATTCGGTCAACATTCGTGTCGTAGCAATAGCAGCGATATTGTGCGCGGTGAACGAAACAATGCGGCGACGTGCGCTTGGGTGATGTTTTTGATTAAATAACGGAAAAGAAAAAAGTCAAACGCGGAAACGTACGATCATTAAGACGATTGTATATTATACATTATATTCATACACATATATTGTACGTACGCACTTGATGGTAAACGAGCGTTCGACGATTTACATATTACGTGTATCAGCAGCACATGGTGTGATCGGATAATACGTATAACGATTAAAAAACGATCTATAATTAACTCGATCCGTAATAATAATTATAATAAGCGCGTTAATCATATGTATATGAATATTTTAATCAAGTGAATCGTAATCTATTATATATATATATTCAGCGTAAAAGCTGAAAAAATCACTTGTATTCAACAATTACATATTTATACTATATAATAATATAGTAATAAAGACATGAGTTGTATATATGTGTGACGCGTGTTAAATTATTTTTTTTTAAAGAAATAATCATTAAACAATGACAAAGAAAAACTGAAAGACTGACAAAAAAAATAATAACACCGTCGATCGTCATACATAGATTTCATATATTAAAAAAAAATAATAATAAAAACCTACTTTAGAGGTAACAATTACGCGTATTATTATTACTATTATTATTATTATTTTATTAACAACAACAACAACAACGGAACTATATATAATAATATATTAAAACTAAAAAACTATACACGTATATAATATATATGTGTTATATAAATTAGTAATACTAAATAACAATAAACGTAACGACTCTATAGAAACAAAAAATAATAAATGCTTTCGTATCGTGGAATACGAGACACATAATAATATATAACATAATATTATTATAAATCGCGTATGGAAAGTGACTGACTGATGACGATGAGCAAAAATCGTATATGTATATAACATAATTCAAATTCTATAATAATAATATTATTGACGCCTATTTTTTTATAATTTTTATTTAATACACAAAAAATACAATAATGTATACCTATCCTAATCGCGCGATATACGTTTTAAACTATTGCATAGTGATTGCAACGACATATATAATAAAACGATAATTACAAAATAATAATACCTATATCGTATATATTATAAATATAATAATAACGAAGACAAAGACGAGGGATAACAGCATCAAAACGTGATAATATGAAGTGAAGACATATACGATGAATTTCGGTACGATACATATTAGATTGTGTTCAGATTTTGAAAATGTATACGAAAACGAATAAAATTAATAATAAATAAATAAATAATAATTAATAGTATAAAAAAAAATACGAAAAAGCGATTTTTTCGGCGTTTTTAAATATCGAACAAAATTAAAGTCGACGATAGTCAATTATTTTACGATTTATCGCGTTACGAGATGTGATTTTTGCATTTAAACGAGCATAATCTTAAGCGTTTTGAAAATGTCGATCTAATCATTTGTGGGCGATGGGAGGTTATGCCGTAACGTTCGAGTCCGGTAATATTTTGCATAAATACGATCCATATTAGTTTATAAACGGTTATTTCAAAAACCAAAAAATTGAAAATTTAATTATCGTCCGTCCGTACACTTGTATATTATTTATAATAATATTAGGAGCAATTAATAGTGATAGCGTAATTATTGCGACGACGTCGTTAACTCTGTTACTTCTCGTCTCGAATTCATTTATATTATAATATACATCTATTAATATACTCTATACACTATACACGCGCAAAACAAACACTACTACTTTAATATAATCGTCGTCAGATCTAATTATAATAATAGTAATTATATAGTTATACGGACTAACAGTATTTTAGTAATATAAATATTGTCACCGAGGAAACATTTATAATATAATAATGCGCCGCGATTAACCTCGTTGTCTCTAACTTACTATAATAATAAACAGATAAACTAAAAACCAAATAAAATAATTTGACCTTAATCGAATCGTCGTAGGTATATAATGTTAGGTATATTATTATATTAATCGTTCGTTGTTTTAAAATTATTAAATTATATACCGAAGTAAAAAACTAAAGACGAAAAGAAAAAATGGCGGTAGCCACGCGCGCGGTACTTGCTTTTTAATTTTTAGCTACTCGGGGAGGGTCCTGGGGACTGGGGGAGAGAGAGAGAGAGAGAGAGAGAGAGAGAGAGAGAGAGAGAGAGAGAGAGAGGGGGGCGTGT
>JAIPRN010002354.1:19110-31663 GCA_025469175.1 Geopemphigus sp. TES_GeoC_2020
AAAATGACTGCTATTGGAAACAATTAACCGACCCACACACACACACACACACACACACACACACACACACACACATACACATACACACACGCGCACACACGCACACGCACGCGTGTTTTAAACGTTTTAATTCATAGGTAATAATAATATTACGACGCCGTACGCTCGCGACCAATAACACATAATTGCTTAAGGAAAAGAAACAATATATTTATACCACATCATATGACATCGTATTATACACAATATATAATACGTGATAGTAAAAACCAGCAAGTATATAATTGACAAATCGACACATAAAACAAAATAATTCCTATTACACCGACAAATGTACAGAGAACCCAAAGCAATTTCCACCGTGTCAGCGTTAAAATGATCTACATTATGCTTACATATCGAACAGAGATTACGTGCAAGTTGACATACGAGTATATTTATATATACGATAAACCCATTTTGTGTTCAATAATAAGCGCAATATATTGTTAGAGTATCATCGTATACTAAACGATAATAATATTAATAATAAACAATATACGTTTGAAACAAAAAACAACCTGAAACACGATTATTACGTGATGAATGATGACGATATATATCGTTAAATTAAATTAATTATATATACCGGAGTATCTCTTTCTCCGTTCTGGTACATAAAATTCTCTCGTAAACATGTTTATAGTAGTTTAATATTCCTATTCACGAAATTTCAAAAGATATTCAATTGGTGACGCATAATAATGTTAATATCGTAAGGTTCGGTGATTTGACATAATACCTTAACGACGACCACAACTGTCAACAGTCAACAAGACGACTAGACAACGAGACACCTAGACAACGACCACAGCGATAAATTGTACAAAATAGTATTACTCGTATAAGTATATATATATGCGATTTATCACGAATGTGCGTGAGAATTTTGTGATTTTTCCTTTATAAATATAGTGTGTAAAGATATATAGAGACAATAAATATAACAATAATATAGTAAGTATATAAATACGGAGACAGACATAGAGAAATAAGAGTGACAAGAATGTGTATAATATATCTATATAAATAAATAAAGAGTGAGTGAGCGAGAGAGCCAGACGTTGAAAAAAATTAAAAAAATAGACGCTAAATGATAAATATATATATTATAACGTAGGTGAATTCACCTAAGTATATACATATAAATAAAACGTTCACATTATAATATAAATTAAGATCAATAAATAAGTATGATATTAAACAAGATCGCGAAATGGGTGATGACGTGTGTTAGTGAAACTCAATACCGTTTTTGTTGTTGTTTGTTAGTAAATATATTATACAAATACAAATCAAAAAAACTATTACTGTTATAAGTAATACGGTGGCATGACATTATGTGTAGCGTGAGAAAAATAAAAGTATCAAAAATGAAAAAAATAATTCGATTATATTATAAAATAATATACTCTATTCACTTTAAGGGTGTCGGAGCCAGTCATTTATTAAGGTGTAGTTTATTACAAATCACATCGTTTAAATGAGTAAATCATACATGCCCAGTGCAAACAGTTAATGTATTATAATTTTTTTTTTCAAAGAAGACGATTTTTTACATCGGATTTTGATTTTCGATTAAATAGCTTTTCCTACGAGATAGCAAGTTTTTATGCTATAAAAATGCATCGGTTCCGATAGCCTTAAGAAGCGACCTGGACTTGTGTGCGAGAATGTGACATCATTAGGTTAAATGCGATAGGGAAATATTGACGCCATAGCTGGTCGCTTCTTAAAATGAACAGGATATATATTACGGTGTAAAATAAAAATATGCTATGCGTTGTATTATGTATAAATAAATAAATAAATAAATAAATATATATATATATATATATATAGATGAGCATTGCGTGTGTGTGTGTGGGAGAGGATAAATATATCAATTGACATTTGTAGTTTCAAAATTTGTTTATATAATAATAAAAAAACAATAAATAACCGCAATGCTCTTCTACGTATAATATAGTAAATTAAATCCACAAAATCAAGCGTAAAAAGCAATTTGTTTTCCCGCAACAACTCGATCGCATTTCGCCTTGTTTTGCGTAGGAATACCATTTAAAAGAGAAAGAAAGCCCCCGTAGTATTTGGGAAATTTTTTAAAAATAATTGGTGTTTTTGTTGGCTTTAGGTATGTGATAAAGGATTTTGCAACGTGTTTACGGTGTGAACTCGTGATGATCGAGTGATCGAGTGATGGAAGGGAAGAGGTCGCTTTGCCGACACCGCACGCATTTGCAGCAGACCTAAAATCGCGAGAGGAGAGCACCACATTATATATATATATATATAAGTAGGTAACAACAATATTCAGGAATAAAAATACTACCCGGTATATTTTTATTTTTTTAAACATTTTCTCATTTCTATGTCAGGTGTATATATTGGAATATTATATAGTATACTATAATACCAATATGTGTACGAGAACAAGAAATATAATATACCAAAAAGCTCGAAAAATAATCATAATATAATGTGTGTATACAATATAATATATAATTTGTACGTACGTATATTATGTTTTGTGTGTATACTATAAAGGAGTTGATAAAAATAAAATAAAAATAAAAATAAAATAAAAATAGTGACGATCTTATAAAATAAAATTAAAAAAAATAAATAATAAAAATAAGTAAAATAAAAAAAAATAATAAAATAACCATAACGATATTATTTATCGGTTGATATTTCTAGAGAAAATATAATTGCTTGCGTTTTAAAAATGCAGTCGATTAGGTAGTAAAATTTCTTTTAAACGCTACACACATATGCAAAATTATTATTACTATTACTATTATTATTATTATTATTATTATTATTGTTATTATTATTATTATTTTAATTTTATGTATTAATCATTTTTACGTAAATTATATAGGAATTATTAGAATTACTATTATATATACATATATATATATATATATATATATATAATAAGTAAGTTTTATATTATGTATCGTTATTTTATTATTTTTTTTTTGAAAATTATGTCTTTTTTTGTTTTATCCCTCACTGAGTGGTGTCTTGTTGTTAGTAGTAGGGGCGGCTTGGTAGTGTTGGTGGTTTTGGTTGTGATTGTGATGGTGTTCTTCGTCTATGTACGTGATGTTGTCGGACAAAGGACGACCCCGCGAGTTCGTAGTCGCTCGCAAGCTATGTATGGAACGCCGTTCTTCCAGGTCTTCGAGTGTGGACTTGAAAGCCCGGACGACACGCAGCTGCAAACACACAAACACAACACGCGTGTCATGCGAAGTGTGTTTTTTTCTGGTTTTAGGTGATGTGTGTATATATATATACATACATACATACATATATAAATTAATTAATAAATATATATATACGTATATTTTAATAATTTTTTTAAACATTTTATTTATGTATTATCAAAAAATAATTATTTTATGGTATACGACGCACGAAGACCTATATATATATACATATACACGTAATATTATTATCATCGTATTATTATTATTATTATTATTATTTTTATTATTAATATTATTATTATTATTATTATTATTATTATTATTATTATTGTATATTGATCCATTATCGGTTTGGCACAGCGAAAGGGAATTGAAGTTTTTTTAATCATAGGGTGAGAGTTGGGCAAAATTGATAGAGTGTACTGGGATGAGTGACGGTGTGTACCGTTAAATCGTTATTAATTACACTACAAACACCAAGTTGTCGAGTTATAATGCGTCTGTATAAGTATTAACAAAAAACCACTTATTGTTTAAAATAAAATAAAAAAGTCTACAAAACACATATTAGTATGGCTAAAAACAAAAATAAAAAAAAACGAACTATCTACTTGTAATACGATATTAGTCGACTGTGTGTAAAATATATTCTACTTTGATCTAAAATGGTATAATTATATATTATGAATAATAATATGACGATAACGAAAATATGCGTATTTAACGTTGTTACGAATAGTTGGAAAACAAAAAATTAAACATAATTCTAAAATTTTAGACACACACTTGATGCTTATCAACATTTTTCAGAGGAAATATAATAAATATTATCGGTGTTTTCACCGATACGCATGGTATTACACGTGACTTAAGTTTTTTTTTTTACAACATATCGGTTACTAGGCTTTTTATTTTTGAAATACACTGTCTCCGCGATGAATAGCTGGCTCGCTCGCTCATAATTGTATTGACTAATGACAGGGGAGGAACACGTGAGCGGTATATTTTTTCTTATATCTATATATATAAGGTATAAATCATATAAAAATGATTTTGAAAAATGTTCAATAGAGTTTGCGGTATAAGTACATAGGTATATATTTTTATTATTATTTTATATAAGAATGAATACATTCAAGCCTTCAAAAATCAAAGTCAGATTTCATAAATTTGATGGAACAACGAATAACCGTAATCAAATATATAATGTATAAATACGTTTTGTAAACGTGTTATACATTGAGGTTGTTTTTTCAGTTATATAAATTGTCACATGGAGCTTGAAATAGGCAATTTTGCTACAGTTGGGCGCTGCGTAATAAAAATTATATATCAAATTCAATTGTCATGAAAACTTATTGAAAATGTTCATTTTCTTCCAGTACTTGAAACTGAATTAAATTATTGAAATTTTAATTAAAATTCAAACATTGATTTTAATATTTTCATTTTATGATTTTGGGGTTTAAATTATTATTATTGTCATTAAGTTTTCGTTTAAAATGATTGAATTAAATTTCCAATTATGTTTTTCACTAAGTTTCCTACGACATATACATATCATAATATTATTAATAATAATAATAAAATATTTTTAGTACTACATTATTTTATTTTCTCATTTTGAGTTACCACGAGTCATTCATGATTTTAGCCAACTTCCCCCATAAACAGATAAAATATACACGTCTTGTTACGCCTATATGAAAGTACATAATACAGAATCGGAAATTTTTTTTTTATAAATTGCACAACACCGCTATTTTAATTGAATAAATAAAACTATAAATAATTATATAAATATAATCAATTTTTTTTTCGTTAATTTTTTAATTTTTTAATAATATATTTTGTATGAAGTATTAACGCGTGCGCGATCAAACACACACACACGCGCACGTGGCGTATTCAAAATATACATGCATATTTAATGGGCTCATTAATATGACTTTACACGAACCTGGTCTGGTTCAGCTGTAATAGTTGTGTAGTGGTGCGGATATTATATTTATCGAATATAATTCAATTATCACACACCTGTTTCCTGTAGTAACCACTACTAGTTGATTGTTATTTCAAAGAAAATTAATTTAACACTAGAAGAATTAAATATACTCAAACCAGCAAACACGAGTTGCTAATAATATTATTTCAGCAATAGTGTGTATATATTGCGTATATATAAATAACGCATAATTAACACGAAAACCTATCAACGAAATCGCATATATTGCATAGAAATATGCATATATAGATAAATACGTATACATAGAGGTGTATATATATATATATATATATATATATATATATAATGTTTGCAATGTTTGACGTTAACAACAAATCGCAGTGGAAGAAATCACGATTTTAAATAAAAGTAAAAAACAGCAAAACTAAAACTGAATATTTAACCTTTTACATACATACATATATATGTATATATATATATAACTAATAGAGCTAGAAAAAAGAGAAGAAAATCTCAAAATAGATAGATAGATAGATAGAGCTAACAATGAAACAAGTAGAACTATATACACAAAAAAATGTTCTAGAAAAAAATGAATTCAACAAACGACAAAAAACCAAATAGAAAAAGGATTTTCGTCATATACGCATTCTATTATACTTGTGTACAAGAATAGAAGAGATCGTCATACAAGTTGTAAGAGATCAGAGTATCTAAAAAAAAATAAAATTAGAAAAATAAAATTTGAAATTTGAAAAAAAAGAAAGAGAAAAAAGAAATGGACGTTGACAACAGCAATATAAGGAAGAACGACGTGAACAAGAGACAAAGTAATTAATAACATAATATTGGTCCGCCTTATTTCGGCAGTTTATAGCCAGTGATGCAGCCAATGATGCTCTAACCTGAGTCTGTAGCCTGGTCAGTCCACGGATCCACAGGATCTGGCCGGCCCGTGGCTTTTGCCCGGAATCGGGATCATATCTGTTTTCTTCACCTAGATTGATGGCGTTCGTGTACTCTTCTGGATGTCCGCGTCCCCATCTATGGAAGAACAAAAAAAACCATGTTAGACGTATTAGTGGACGAGAATAAAGTACTTTTTTGGCGTGATAACATGCTTAAAATCGAAAATCGCGTAAAACCGTCATTGTTAGAACTATTGAGAACGTCAACAGCTCGATAAAAAATGATCAATATTTTGATAAATCGTTGATTTAAAAACTGATTTATACATATACATTATATATAATGTTAAAATTATATTCAAAATATAGAAAGTTTTGTAAAAATACAAATTCCAAAATTATTTTTATTATTCCAAATTACAAAATACTAATTATAAAATGTGTAAACTAATACGTAAAATAAGTGAAACGCGTAAAAAATTATGTAAGACAAAACTCGTTTTATTTAGATGGTTTTGAAATGGGTCTATTGTGATTTTTAAGAAAATAATTCTTATATATGCTCGTATATAATAACATTGTTTTTTCCTTTTGATATTAATTAATTTAATAATAACGAAAGTGCACGATTTATTAACGAGTAGTCATTAAGCTTTTTTCCATTGATGAAATAAATATTTTGTTTTAGAATACGAATGTAAAAATAATGTATTTGAACGTAGATACTTAATAGGAATTACAAAAATTATTGGAAAGTTTTCTAAATATATTACCTAAGACTAGATGTTTGTATTTGACAGTATAGTCCTCGTATGTTTATCATTTAATAAAATATATTCATCTCTTGGCACATTTATTTTTAGTTAGTCTCTATTCCAGTGCACTTCAGAAGAATTATTTTGTATAATCTATCCTTACACGTTTAAAATAATTTTTCACTGGTTTCACGGTGGTTAAAATACCTTCTTAGCTAAATGACACGTGTCTCCGTTGTTTAACCTACACACTACACATTCTATCAGTTTTTTCAAGGCGTTTTCAGCTATAATATATTACGGCGTGAAGAAATTTATATCAATATCAATTGCGGTTTGAACCAACCCATTACGGAATAATATATTCATTATAATGGCGGAAAGGAGTGATGAGCTTTGAAATTGCTGACGATTTGCCCAAAATGTACTTACGATAGGAGCTTTGGAATTTTCCGTGTAGGAACAGTGGTGACGATCTGTCCCCATAGCAGAGTGCCTAAACCAAACAGCAAACACCACATCCATTGTTCCAGCGAGAGACTCTTGGTGCTAAATGCATCTTTGCCGTACTGTATGATGAACACTTGGGACAACATTGTTCCGATCCATATGCTGTAGAATATAGGGTTGGTGAAAAATCCTTGGAACACGTTGCGTTGGCCGTGAATCTTGCGAGCGTTGATCTCATTAAACAGCGTCATCATAACGAATGTATTGAAGATTACTGTGAAGTGTTGGGTGGGCTCGGAACCAAACTCAGCGCCACGGCCCGTCGGTATGTCCAGCATTTTGTCACCAACGAATAGCAGTGAGAAGATGACCGTCAACTGGTATACGGCCTGACCGATGATGTTCTTCATCATTGTGCGCGATATCAGCGGTTTGGTGCGGCCGTACGGTTTGCGTAGTAACAGGTCGGATGTAGGCAGTTCTGTAGCTAGAGCTAGCGAGGCCAACGTGTCCATGATTAGGTTCACCCACAACATTTGAACAGCCTGAGGACCATAAACGCACGCACGCGAATACACACACACACACACACACACACACACACACACACACACACACACACACACACACACACACACACATGAAAGATGTTAAAAAAATACAATTGTGCAAAAATTTTAAATAAATAAAATAATCGCGTACAGTAATACGCTTATTGATATGATAAATAGATCACAAGGTTAGGGAAATCAAAGTATTTAAGCACACGACAAGTCTAATGGCAAAAGGACCAGTATCTCGTAATCCAATCGAGTACGGATCCAGGATGTCCTTTATCTTACGATCAACTTGTTATGCTTACCTTCAGCGGGCTGTCTTGAACTGCGCACGCTCCGATGAACGCTACAATAACAGCCACTACATTGACGGTCAACTGAAACTGTAAGAATTTCGCAATGCTATCGTAGACGTTACGACCCCACATTACGGCTTTTACGATACTACTAAAATTGTCGTCTGTTAATATAATATCTGAAGCTTCTTTCGCTACATCCGTTCCGGCAATACCCTAAAATATATAAGAAATGGAATTATATTAAATACGCCAATAAATTAAACATTGGAATGAATTGACACTAATTTCGCTAAATAATATAGCCTTATCAGTTGTCAGTGTCGTAAACAAAAGTTCGCGTTCATTTTATAAATAATAATTACGTTTAGAGACTAGGAAAGTTATATTTAAATGTATTTAAATATATATATATGTGACAAGTAACTATTAAAATTCTGTGTGAACTTTATGACGGTCGATTTTTGTAAAATAATTATTTATTTAATTTCTGAACAAATTTTTAAAAAGTATTAAATGCAACCAAGAATATACATAAAAACATTACAATTTTTCAAATGGTGATTTCAAATGTTTTCAACTAATTAATAAGGAGGTTATGAGAGACCATAACATAAATACTTTTTACAAATAATCTTCCAAATATTTCTCTTTGATAGAAATTGAAAATTTTATAATAAAATACTTTAAAAATCAAAAAATGTTTTTATTAATTATTAATGACATTAAAAATCCACTTTATCATCATACAGTAAATGTTTTTATATATAAAAAGTCAAATATTTTAATTAGATTTTATGATATTTAAAAAGTATTCATTACTAATAAAACTTTATTTTGATATTGAAAAGAAAAATACGTTATAATTAAAGTTATCAATTTCTATTCCTATATATATTAGTTATTTTAAATAATAATAGAAACTTGAACAAATTAACTTTTTCATGTTTTATTGTGGTGCATTTTATTTGAGCCCTTTAATACATAGAACATTTAAATTGTCATAAACTCCATTTAGTTAAAGATTAGAATAAAAAATTTCACATAAAATAAATTGACGTCATTATCTCTGGAGTAGTATGACTATCTTGATGGCAAATTATATATCACGATTAAAAATCGTTATAATTTTAAACTATACGAGATATTTAAAAAAAATCCAAATCGTTATTTTTTGAAAATAACTTTTTAAATAATACGAAATAAAAATAATCGATTTAACCTAAATAATTTTAGAACTTTTACAGTATTATATAAGATGACTATTAAAGAGAAATATCAAATGTCATACCATAGCAAATCCGACGTCGGCTTTTTTCAGTGCTGGGCCGTCGTTGGTACCGTCGCCCGTTACTGCCACAACTTCACGACTTTCATTTACTTTACTGTCGATTATACCCTTGACCAGCGTATATTTGTCCGTGGGCGATGACCGGGCCAACACTCTCAGTTTTGGCCAAACTTTGTCCAATAAATGTTGTTGAACCTGAGTGAATAAAAAACGAAAGCAAATAGTAATATAATAATAATAATAATAATAATAATAATAATAATAAAAAGAACTTAAGTAAACTAACTTCGCCGGTCGCATCGCGGATTCGTTGATTGAATTCTTTGCCTTCCAAAACTAGCCAATCTTCACCAGGTTTGAATATACCGCACTTAGTGGCTATGGATCGTGCCGTGTTTACGTTGTCTCCGGTAACCATACGCACAGTAATACCGGCTCGCTGACATTTTCTAATAGCTTCGGGAACCTAAAAAATCAAAACATATACCGATTAAACGCGAAAATATTCGAAATTATTTATAACAAAATGTTATGAGAACGTGATACATCGGGCAATACAGAAATTATAATAATCTATAGAATTTGGAAATTTTGGTTGTAAGTAAAAAAGTGACCTGTTTTCGACATTTATTATGATAAAACAATCATTAAATTCAAAAAGTTTAAAAATACGTTTTTTCTGTAGTTCAAAATTAGTTCATTTTTTATAATTTATTCCCAAACTATTGATTATAGAAATTTACCTTCATTTATTTAAGATTTTAAAAATAAATACCCCGTATCGAGAATTTTAAAAATAAATTAAAACCGAACACTCGATGCTCAGAGCGTATCAAATTTAATTTGAAGTTGATCGTTCAAAATAAATATTTTATGTCACGGTTAAAAACAATAAATTTAACGCAATGCATACTAGAATATTAAAGAACTAATGGAAAGCTTCAAAATGCTGAGAGTTCTTCTGAGATTATTGATATGTTATATATATGTCATAGCAATTTCAATGATAAATATGAAATTTGAGAATTCTTTACCTCTAAACAAATTGTGAGCCTATGGTACAAGTACTAGGAAATTTTAAGAATTCGGCTATCTTCAAGTTCAATTATAATAAGGGTATTTAGTATCTTACCTCCGGTCGGACAGGGTCTTCGATTCCTACCACGCAAAGTGCAGTGAGATTGGATACTATTTTGTCTTCGGCGTCCCAATCGGGTTCGGTTTCGTATCCCACCTGATTGGGAGAATTGGTCTTGCCAGGTAAGAAGTCTTTGTACGCCACGGAAATGGTACGTAGACCGTCTGAAGCCATCGGTTCGATGACATTACGTACCAGACGGTCTTGCATCTCGGGCGTAAACTTCTCCAGCCGGCCGTCTCGACCGTAAATATATGAGCATTTCTTCAATACTATTTCTGAAGCACCTTTGGTGAACAGTCTGAAACCACCGCCCTCCCTTGGGATGACCGTGCTCATAGACTTTCGCACCGAATTGAATGTATATACGCGCGTCAGCATCTCTTCGGGTATATCGTCGCGCCATGTCTGATAGTTTTTACCCAAGGCCAGGATGAAGCCCAATAGGGCGCATTCGGTCTTATTGCCCACTTGTTTGGGCAGCTCACTGGTTGGATCGTCTGGCGGCATAATTTTGGAAGTGTACGCTGAGTTGATAGATATGGCCTGGACCAACAGGTTGCCCACGGACGACGGGATCGACGCGAACTGTGGCATTGTTTTACTTAGGACTTCACAAATGTATGACTGGACGACCGTCATTCGATTAGTCGTCAGCGTGCCGGTTTTATCGGAACAAATGGCCGTGGCATTGCCCATTGTCTCGCACGCATCCAAATGTCTCACCAGATTGTTGTCTTTCATCATTTTCTACAAATAATTTTATAATTATACGTTATAATAATAAGACGAACAATTTTTGAATAAATAAATAACGACCATGTTATAATCATAATAGAAACAGATTAAAAGACATACCTTGACGGAGTACGCCAACGACAGGGTGACGGCAAGAGGAAGTCCTTCGGGAACGGCCACTACCAAGACAGTAACACCGATGATCAAATGTCGAACGAACTCGCCGGCGTATTTGTTATTCCACACTTTGTGTTCAAACACGAAAGTCTTTATACAAAATTGAATGACTAATATGAGCACGGTTAGCACGGCGATTGTCGAGCCTATAATAAAACGGTGATAATTATATTGTTGAACGGTTCGATATATATATATAGAGAGAGAGAGAGAAAGAGAGAGAGAGAAAGAGAGAGAGAGAGAGAAAGAGAGAGAGAGAGAAAGAGAGAGAGAGAGAGAAAGAGAGAGAGAGAGAGAGAGAGAAAGAGAGAGAGAGAGAAAGAGAGAGAGAGAGAGAGAGAGAAAGATAGAGAGAGAGAAAGAGAGAGAGAGAGAGAGACAAGGAAATCTAAAATTCTTTTTTTCGAGAGATTACTCACCGGCGTATCCGATCTGAATTGCCAACTTGGTGAGCTTGGCCTGTAACACGGACTTGTCTTTTTTGGTTGGTTCTTCCCCTTCACCAGACTGTCCACCGCCTGCGGCTGCATCATCATCCGTGTCCACGTTCTTATCTATCTGTTTCATACCGATGTCGGTAGCATGACTGTTGATTGTCGGTGCCGCTTCGTCTGTCAAACTCTTCTTGCTCTTTTGTTTTTTCGCTTCTAAACAAAATATTCGTCAATTGTATTTGTATATACGGCACGAAATACAGTGTTTACCACGTTTGTACTATTATTCAATAATTTTGATAAATATTATTTTATTCTCTACCGAGTGTTTAAATATTTTTATTATTATTGTTTGAACTTAATTATTTTTGCTCTATATGATTTTCGCGTTATTTTAATCTACGAATCAATCTCAAATTTTCTCTTTTCAAAATATAAGCATATTACATAATACGAATAAAATATGACTGAAATGTTGATCGTTTAATATTTGAACAAAATATTTTAAAAGCCTTATCAAAATATAATGTTATGTTTAAATTTCTAGAATAAATAAATAAATAAATAAATAAATAAATAAATATAT
>JAIPRN010002355.1:0-31657 GCA_025469175.1 Geopemphigus sp. TES_GeoC_2020
TATGTCTAAGTACGTCAATGTATATATATATATATATATATATATACATATATATATATATATATATACATATATATATGACAATACGTTACTTGTATATTTAAAAGTTAAGCGATTTTCAAAACTTGTATATTAAAAAATCGTTTCGTCTTCAAGTTACAAAAGTGTAGCAAGTATGTTGATCTATCAAATGCGTATATATTTCAATTTTGTGGGAAATTTTCAATTTCTAAACTTACATTTGCACGAATTTGAAAACTATTTCACGCAAGAACAAATGGTCAATATAAATATTATAATTATTTATTAAAATTACGAATTTCGTATAAAGCGTAATGAATTCGTGGAAGTCCTCTTTATACGATCGTTCTAAAAATAATATAGAGCTAGAAGTGTGTGAATCGGGACTTGAAGACATCAGTGTTCGACACTGCGTGAGTTTTTTACTATAGTAAGAGCACAAAATAGAAATGTGAAAAACCCTCACACACACTCAAACGCCTTCCATATTAGAATACTTTTTTATGTTGAAAAAATGCAAAATAAACAATAACCTAAGTCATTTTTGAGATCAACTACATGCAATAACAAAAATCTTACGTCAATTGATTCAGTGATTACGGAAATTACTTTGGCTATTAAAAACAAATATCTTTACTTTATATATGAATTTGAGCTTTGCAATTGGTTATTCACAATGTAAATATTGTTTTTATTGGCTATATAACCAAGCAACAATCCAATTTCAATAATTAACTTGAAGGACTAAAAAAGTATGTGTCAAAAACACTCGTTGTAAGCTATCCGTTCACACCTCTCACCATGTATTTAACCTTGGACTATTCTTTCCTCTTTAGAAGTCATCATATTAATACATTTCGCTTATTTAGGAAATTGGACGCTAGCAAGTTTTTGACTAAAATTTAACTTTTATACATATAAAATACCGCTACAAAATATTTACATTTTCTTTAAGAAGTTACGAGTTATTCGTAAAGAAATTATCGACGTAAACAATTACTACGAACGTTTGTATTATAACTAATTTTAAATAAATTTTGATTTGAACGAAATTATAGTATTTTGAACCATCATTTCAAAAGGGAACGTTCTTAATCCGAGGGGTATTGAATAAGAAATTATCGGAATATTTGTGAATGGATACAATCGATATGTTAGAAGTAAATGATTATTAGTCTGAGTATATCAAGGACCTAACTATTATCCAAATGAGCTGGCATATATCAATTATTGGAAAGATTATAATGATCCTATGCACACAGCGCTATAATTAAAATATTTGAACGAATAAAATATTATTTCTATAGATTTAAATATATACACCTATTTTTCGAATAGTATGGTAGTAGAATTTCGGTTAAACGTTTAATTTTTTTCTTTTCGTTTAGTCGAATGTGTTTCTAGGTTTGTAAACCTTTCCTCACTAAACGAGTATTTGTTAAAATACCTCTATAACTTATTCCAGGTTAAAACTACCGTTTATACAAAGTCTCATTCTGGCGAATTGAATCACTCGAATTATTAATTATAGATAACTAACAAATATTGATATTCCTTATTTCCCCGTTTATTAGGTATACATTTACTATATTCATTTCTTCGTCTTAACTTTCTGATAATAAATTATAACATTTTTGGCGTTTATAACGAATGAAAATTAAACCTCAATATAACATTAAGACGATTAAATAAAACAATTATTTGAGAAACACGAAAAATTTGAAAGATTGGGATTGTCCTTTCTTGTTTTATAAATATATTACTGTTTTGTTGTTGTCTATAAACTATACCAGTACAGCGCGTGTTTTTTTTCAAAAGTAAATCATTTTAAGAATATAAATAGAACAAAAAAAAAACGATATTTATTAGAATATGAATTATATTTCCCATGGGTCTCGGATATACCTTTTTCTTCAGACACTGTCTGCTGCTTGTTACACAACTATATAGTACGCGCGGTGAGTCGTAAATATCTAGGAATTCGTTTTTGACAAGTACGGTTAAGAACGTATACGTTCGTTCAAAACGCGACGTACAAGAAAACGAATTATTTTGAAAGTACATTATTATCAAATTTGTCGTAACACGATACGAGTTTAGCGCTAAAATAAAAACTACCAAAATATTAAAAAGTTCACCATACTACCGTTAGACTGTAGTTGGAGTGGGGCAATTTCGCAATAACTCGGTTCGCCATCGTACTATGCTTAGAAAAATTTATTTAAGGGATTGTTTGAAATCCTTTCACTTGATTAACCGCATTTTCTACTTCACCCGTGTAATATGCACGCGTTGTATACGTCGCTGGCGCACGTGGCAAACGAATATATAGTTCTACATACTTTTACACGTAAAATAATTTCCAGAACTCAGTGGTCTGTTCGTAAAACATTCCGTTGATTACCACGAGTACGTATCTCTACGTACACGCGGGACAGTAATAATTGAAAGGGGTTTACCTAAAACGTTTTGCTGGTACAACCCGTAATAGTGTATTTAGATTTTATCATAACTTGGGCATAATATAGCCAGTTTGTATGAAGATAAATCGGAACATCAACCGTGTATGATAATTTGTACGCGAGCGTAAAACGGATATGTTTTGTAGATCATATCATACAAAATTACTATTGAAATATATCTGTATAAATACTTTAAACGTAGCCTAACGAAAACGTTTGTAATTTATACGAGCAAAATACGCCGTTAAATTTTGATTAACATGGTAAAACGTACTAAAAGGTTTTTAAAAAATTTGGATATTCTTCAGGTTAACCGTAATTTTTTTTCCGGACGCCTCATAAACTGTATTTCCCTATTATATGTAACACGTATATGTGTACGAATTGTAAAGT
The DNA here is from genome assembly GCA_025469175.1 of Geopemphigus sp. TES_GeoC_2020. Lineage (NCBI taxonomy): Eukaryota > Metazoa > Arthropoda > Insecta > Hemiptera > Aphididae > Geopemphigus > Geopemphigus sp. TES_GeoC_2020. The sequence continues at coordinate 2,877 of JAIPRN010002355.1, forward strand.
AGAAAGCGATAAAAAGATGAGTACCACTTGTTGTAAGCATAAATCAAAAATGGCAAGATTGTAAATGTTATTTTCGTTACCTGTGTCGTTTCAGTAAACGTATTAAACAAAAATCGCGGCGGTCGATACAATTACTAATGAATATGGCCAGTGTCGTAAATGTAAGAGTTTACTAGGTGGGGGGGTGTTAAAAGTACTCCTGGTTAAATTATGTTTGTCTCGAGTTTAATGCAATATATATATATATCCTAGTTTTTATTTCATTCGCCTGTTAGATACAAATTACGTCGAAACTCGAACGTGTGAGCGTTATTATATCGCTTCAAAAATTTGCGCGATCCATTTACCGACGATGATAACTTAAAAATCACACCGCGGTATTTTAATCAACTAACCTGAACGATTTTACCGCGATTTTTACGTTAGTGTCAAAATTAATTTTATATTAACCTACTATTAAATTTTTAAGTCTTTATTCGATCGGTCGTTCGAATTTCACTTTCGTTTTATTTTTATATTATTTGTACGTAAAAACGAGTAAACCTGCGAGTGGAGCATAAAGTCACAATAAAACAACCGTAGAAAAATCGGTAATAAGGGAACACCTGAAATACGGTAGTAATTTTACTAAAACAATTCGATTTACATCAGAAATTCTTACTATATTTATACTTAATATAGCATATAAATATTTCGGAAAAATCTTTGGAATCATTGATGAATTCACTAAAAAGGCTATATATGTCTTATCTGTTTGTCTTTTGGAAATAATTGTTTAAGAACAATTAGTTTATTTTGGCATATGTTTCATTATAAAAGAATTGAATTACAACAGGCTATTTAAAAATTTGAAATAATTAAAATATTTATTGTCGATACGAAAATTTTTAGCTCATTACAGATTGTATCATAATAGTTACGAGCGTTTGGTTGAGATCAGCTTAAAGCTCTTTCTTCTATTCAACTAGCCTAGAATAAAATTCAAGTTACGTGAAATCATTTTGAAGAAGTTTATGAAGAATCCAAACAAATTATAACGGTATTAGAAATTACATACACATTTACTATAATTAGACGAAGAAGAACACTAAAATATTTTGATAAATAAAGTAGCCACAAACGTTTCTTTAGCGATAAACAGTATTTTAAAACGCAAATTTACTTTCGTATAATTTTTATAATTATTCGCAATTTAAGCTTCATTTTAACGGTACCGAAGAAATAATAACATAATTTGCGTGAATGATTCCAAATCATGTTCGTTCGATAATTGAAATTATATATAAAAATCCACTCTTACATTAGTAAGCATTTATGGACATAATTTATCGGTGGACTTGGTCAAATTCTTCAATCAAAATGTTCGTTTCAAATTAAAATTTAATACGTGACTCGGCTAAATGTATAATTGTGGATAATTATTTTAATCGTGTCGAATTTTCCAAACATATGTACGGCTTGACTTTTATTTTTAACAATACTTGTAACAGTGACAGGTGTAAAATGATTATTAACAATTATTACAAAATGAAAAACCATCGAAAATAGACCTTCGAAGTATCGTGTCCGAAACTCGTTTATCCAATTTAGTTCTAATATCAACAGAAAAAAACATATCAAATGAAACTGAAATGTTAGCTTTTGCGTCTGATGTGCCGAATAAAAAATGTACGTGAACATCTTGATATCTGAACTTATAAAAATGAATAAAATCGATGAAATTATTGTTTTACGCGTGGTTCAAAATCTATTCATTCATTATGAAATTTTTTCATAATCATTTCAATTCATTCAAAAATCATTTCATTCGAAAAATAAATTACGACCGTCCAAGAATATTAAATACTTTTTGGTTATTTATTTTAAAGTTTTTATAAATAAGAATAGAGTGTTTATTTAACGTATGTATTCAATAACGCGTTTATAAATATTTCTTTTTTAATAGCGTTTATGTAAACAAGTTGTAGTAAGGAGCCTATTGAAAACTTCTGTATCCGGGCTAAAATTTTGAAGTTACGCCACTGTATATGACACGTGTCATGCGTAACGAATTATTCGTTAAGATTAGCCGTAAATTACTATCAAGTGATTTTAGAGCTAACGTAACATCATAGAAATTAAGGGAAACAACATTATCAGATACGCGTATACCGCGAGAATTACGATACATAACGCTGTGTATAAATTAGAGTTGGCCAACCACCGGAAGAGGCTAGCGTATTATATTCTTGAAACGCTCGAAATATTTTAATTAATATAAACAAAATGTCCTATATAAATAATAATCGGCTATTGTTTCGCGATTTATAAAGCTAGGGTAACGAATCGACTGGAAATTTGATACGATAATAACCGTTTATTAACTCTGTGTAAAACGCGTTTTAAATTAATATTTTTATCTATATTGTTGAAATGTCGAACGTTCGAATTTTCGTAGGTTAAATTGACATTGGTGTTTACGGCCAATGTAAAATATTTTAAAAGACGGATATTAAATCTAATAATAAATTACGCGCGCGAAATATTTATTTTTGAAATATGGATGCCGATAAAAATATCGTAAAACATCACGAAAAAGCGAGAAATGACCAACTCGTTGAGCTAAGTGATTACTGAAAAGTCGAAAATTATCAGAAATTGCGAATTACAATTATTGGAATGTGATTACCGTTGTATACTGTTCGAAATGCGAGTGAATAGGAAACCGCGTGTAACTGTATGGAGCATTACGAAAGTACGTTGTTCTACAAATTCTCGACATTAGTAACGAGTGTGTTGTGTGTAGCTCCCTGGAATATGAAACGTATGTGTTGTGCTAAAACTATTGTGTAAGGTTATACGAATCGAAATAAAATTCTGACGCACACGCGGAAGCAAGTGTAACGAAATAGTGAATAAACGATATTATAAACCGCTCGCTGATTTCGATTCAAAATTTTGGAAACAAATACCGATTTAATGAACGATAAGCTATTAAATCTAGTGCATCAAATCGAAATATAAACTCCTCGAAAATTAACAACTTTTACTAATTTCCATGTTAAATAAGAGTACCGTTATGATACTATCGTCAACGCTTATATACCGATGTAATTGTCAACTTGTTTAAACAGAATGATTTCTCTTGGAGTGATATTGCGCTTCTACACGACGTTAATAATACTAACGGTGTAAAATATATATATATTACCGAGCGTACAACAAAACGTCAGTTATATAATATATCGTGTATTCGTTTCGTTACGTCTTTTAAAAATTATATTCTATTTAGAATCAAAAGTATCTAAACAATGTCAATACCACGTACTTGTTCAATTGTTATACAGGTAAAAGGCGCGTACATTTGAAGGGTACACGCGTATATAAAATGCGTAAATAATCGCGTACGTACGTGTATAAATACATACAGTTATAGCCACTTTTTCGCAATTTTCGTGAACGGAATTTTTTATGAAAATTGTTAAGGATAATATGTCGCATGTATTTACGCTTCACGGAAGAAATGAAAAACAAATAGCTTCTAAGGACGCGCGTATTTATTTTGCTGAAATAATAATAATACTTTTTTCCAGGGCGGTTTTCTGCGAAATATCGTCGATACGTAATTGTATTATGGAATCTCCTATATTTTCTTCATTTTCCGCGTTGTGATTTTTAATTTTCGTTCAACCGGTTTAGATAAAAAGTCGTCGACAAATATAAACTGGTTACATTTTGGCGTAATAAAGTACACAAATACGGCTAATAATACACTGTATTCATTAGTCGCCGCTTCAAGAAAACGGTGCAGTACATTTGACCATATACACTACCTTTGTAAATAAATGCATCCTAAAACGTCGCTGTTTCGGTTTACATGCATTAAAACTTCACATTGTTCCCAAAGCGTATGTACGTGAAAACTTTTAATTAATTAATGTACACGCCGAACTTCGGATAGAATAAATACGGTTTGATTGAACAGTCACTGACGTCGTAATAATTACTAAATTAGTATTACGGTCACGTCGGCCGTTTTCGAACTACTTCATTTTTTAAATATTCGGAGAGTTCAACCGTATTTTATACGATTAATTTGGAACAACGAGCGACGTTTTTTTGTTTTTAAATATTAGCCCGAAAAATATTAGAAGCGTGTGTATTATACACGTTTTATACGCCAACGTAATAATAATAGCACGTATATAATATTGTGAAGCTATATATATATATATACACGACTATTATTACACGGAACGTATTTTTTTGTATAATTAATTATAGTAATCATGATGGTAATTTAATCGCGCATTTACTTTTTGTACGACCGTAAATAATATATTTCACGAATTAAAATCATAATTCGTAAAATTTGTCGTTATTTTGGGATATAAACGTCGAACAAAGTGTATTCAGTTATTTTAATAAAAAACTAAATGTCGGTGCAATGTAATGATTTGAAATATCCAATAAAACTTCCTTATTACAGAATAAATCAGGATCATTTGACTTTTCCGCTGTAGAGACCATTCCTTAAGACTATAAAGTAACGTTTCGAGCGTCTATTTGTGCGATTTCAAAAACGCGTAAATACGTTAATAATTTCTTAAAACTAATTTGTGATATTTGAACATTCTCAAGCTATGAAAATAGCACCTAACTACTTTAACTCGTTAATTCTAACAGCCAAACGAATTTGAAGCCGAGGCTGAATATATTTTCGTCATTCATTCAAGTGCCAAATCGCTATTCGAAAATCTTTTATTTAGCTTCATCGCAGCTTTCGCTGGAATCACTGTTGTTTTCTTCGTTTTGATCTTGCTCTTTATCTTCAAAACGAAAAATTCCGATTGTAAGAAAATTTCGAAACTTCGTAAACGTAAAATAAATTCGAGTATGCCCACGTTCGTTAGACGACGTAAAATTAAATACAGCGAACCTTCGGTATTTTCAATGATCAAAACTGTACTTGGTAACTTTCATTACGTTTTAATAATAAACGCGCGAAATTATACTCGGCTTTATTTCTTATCTACGAAGGTTATTGATTTTTGTGATGATGACAATATACGCTGTAAACGATAATTTGCAAAGTTACTCATTAACGTACATACGGTAGGTGTTCCATATAATTTAAAATTTCACGATCTAATAGTTTTCATTTCCGGCGTGTACAGAGTTTTTTACTCTCGTTAACGCGATAATGTATCCGTTTCCGGTTAGTGGAGGTTCCATTTAAAGAGAACATTTTACTTTGTATTCGAAAGCAGTTCTATTGATATTTTAAGGAAAATTTAATCTTAAAGACGGTCCATTATTAGAACATATTATTCTGCAGTCGTGTAAATATTGTAATATATATTATCGTGTAAAAATCACGAAAGTTCCATTTTATTTTGGTTCTGTTCGTTTTGATCGTGCTCAATCATTTAAAATATCATTCGTTCAATTTTCAATATATCACCAACTCAATTGTAAATTGAATTCTAGTTTTACGTTAATTTGAACGCCATTTAATTACATATAACGTTTAAAATGAATTATAACGATATAAAAACCAACGTATAATTTTACAGTAGACAATATATTTTACTATCTATATTTCATAAAAAAACTACTTTTTGCAAACTAGTTAATGATAATTAATTTCTTCCTAATATACCTGTTACGAACATTACGATACCAATGATAGTGAATTATTTGGTAACTACGCTGCTAAAATTGGCTATTTCAAAATTCATTTTGGTACTGAGACGCATAATTTATAATTTCCAACTCATTTTTGTATTGTTATAAGTTTTAACGAATTCCCGTTGTCGTTTTGTTCTTTTAATTTATTTATTTTCGTTTTTGTTAAAATAAAAAAAAACAATTATAATTTCGTTTTTAATTAAAAATATTAGATTGTATTTAAGCGTAACGTGTACAATTTCATAGTATATTGTATATAATTAAGATTTATTCATTTAGTTGATAGCGTGTTGATAAATGATAGTCTTGGACTTATTTATATGTAAGTGTAATTCAAAGTGTCTTAGTTCCTCTAAATAGAATATATACATACAAGTATATTGATATACACACGAACGTTTTCGTTATACCAAAGTTTAATTATTGTGTTACTTTTGTATGGGAAAAAACCATATCATTTCGTGTATATAGTTATTCGTTATTAGCCTTTTTTTTTTTATATTACGTTTAATAAGTCAGCTAAGTTCAGAGAGGCTCGTCGTTATTTTAAGCATTATGTGTTTATTTTAATTATTTAAAGTATTTAAAATGTATTATTGTCCAGAATGTAGCCCATATCATAATTTTAACATTGTAATTATAAATATTATAATGGAGAAAAATGTTTACGGTGGTTTATTCGGCAATGCATTTTGTACTAACGAAACATAAAATAGTATAGTCTATAAACGTATTCATTTTGACGACGATACTATGTAGCTCAAAAATGATTATTTTCCAAAAAACGTAAACCGAGTTATTTATCTATCGAGTCAATTTCGTGTTCATATACCGTTCTATTAATTCGATTTAATACGTGTAAATATAACAACGCTATACGCGATCGCGAATGAGAAGATATCGTAATACGTGTTTCTTTTATTGTAGTCGTCGAAATGTTATGTGCGTAGCACGAAATTTCTATATACAAAAAATTAACTCGCTGTATTCAAAATTATTACGAAAACGAATGAACACGTGTACGGATGTCGGGTAGCAATTTATTAAGACGTAGCTGTCGGCACATTAAACACGGTATTTAATTACTAATATACTACCGTGTAGTAGTGAATTTAGAGAACGGTGAGAAATAATATAATTGCCGAATAAAGGTACACCAAATTGTGCGGCATGTCCAAGCGCTCAACCGTGAAAAGGATCCACCGGGATTTTCCCGGTATCCTGGTGGGTGGGCATTTGGGTATTTCTGCATGAAATACAAAACCGTCGAATATCGTCTATTTATCGTTTCGTTTAAGTTACATAAACGAAATGATAGTTTTAATTTGGTAACACTACAAAAGGAATAAACCAAGATTCGCTCGGGAACGTAAATTTCCAAATACAACGATCTATCGAATGTATCAAAGACGACCCGCTATTTCCCGGTCGGAAAGCTCAGCGGCGAACGTTGTTTGTGACGGCGTTCACCGGCCGTCGGTGTAGTTTTTAAATGGCGACCGGACGCGTCGGATATTGTATTGTACACACCGTGTATGGAATATTTATATTTCAGGGAACCGCGGGGAACGAAAGGAAATAAAATCGCGGGTAAAACAAACCGACGTCGTAAATTACGCTTAACGTTCCTCGTTCCACCCCTTGCTCGGAACTTTCGCAGTAGAAATAAGTCACTAATTCGGGACGAACTTCCGTGTTGGACAATTTGAACGACCGACCGGAACGTAGTCGGTGACCAAAACGAGCGGGCTTTATCGGTGGGTTTTCGGTGCGCCGTTCAAAACGAGAGCGACGAAATTTTTGCCGAATAAACGGAAACGTATAAAAATTGTAATCGCGGTTTACGCAAACTCGTGAAAGGTATTATTGGGCGCATCGCGCTCCACGTAATTAACATGACGGGGGCACGATAAAACACGTTCCGCTTGACAGCACGTTGCCACCGTAATTGCCGAATAATAATTACGGGCGAACGAAAATCGACACCGCGACGGCTGCTTGTAGCGAGTCGACGTTATTTCCGCCACCACACTACGCTCGCATTTGTTCAAAACTGTCACGGACGAAACGTCCCGGCCGTAATAATAAGTTTCCCCGTTAGAGTTCTGCTGGAGAACAGACGGTCGTCGTCGGACACGTTCGGGTTTGTGAAACGTTCACGAATTTTCCGGGGCATGTCCGATTTCCGCATAGTCAATACGGCTTTCCGTATACTTTTATTTTTCACAAAAAAAGCGATAACCGCTCGTCTATGTGTTAATAATATAATCTAGACTACTTATCTAAACAGGGCGAATGGGGACGACGTAATTATATACGTCCAAGGTGAAGGATCGTCTTCCTCTACGACGGTTTACAGTTCGCGCACATATTTCTGACGGACACTAGTAAGTACGTCTAACAAGTTTCGTTTCATATTCATGCAAGTTTCAATCGCGCATTCGAATCGGGCAGAGTATTACGAACGCCACAGGTTGGATAGCGCTGATCAAATTGTACAGCCTTTCGCCGTACAATATTGGTGGCCACCGACGGATAAACGGTAAATTTAATAATTTATAATTTTTATAAACAATAATTTGTTTTAACACGTTTCTAGGACAACCGTGTATTGCTGAAACTTTTGTCGTAGTAATTGAAGTAATAAAACTACTCAGAATACGGAAACCGTTCTTTTATGTAGTTAATTGGTCGGACATTTCGAACAATATCGTATACAACGTATTACGCACGTTTCGCGAACAATTATTACTGAGGGCGCCATCAGTCCATAACTATCGTTTTTGAACAATTACAGCATCGTACCATAACCTAATATCCATTTCAGCGTAGTACGAACATTTTCATTCGTATCTGCCTTTTGTTAATAATTTAATTAGAAGATATTCGTATTTCCGTTTAATATGCGATGTTTCATATAAGTCGAGACCCAATTTAGTCATCGAAACGCCTAATACTTAACACGTTTAATTAATCTTCACGAATTTCAAAAGACATATTTTTCGCTTTTAACATTTAAAATTATTTATCGATTTTGGACTCTATATCGAGATAATCGTAAATTTTAATTTAAGACCAGCCTAATATGGTTTATAGACTAAGAAAACAATATAAAGAAACGCGAATTTTATTTTTAAACGACGTTATAAACATAAAGAAATACAATTCTATAGATAAACATCATCTTTTTCCTAATTAAATATAAGGATTTTATACAAAGCGAATTCTTGTAGCTATTTTTTCTTTAATTAATACTGTTTGAAGAAACCGTCAGTTAAAGTCTTAATTACTGACCCTTAATGAGATAAAATAAAAACAATAAAAAGTTATTGATATCCTGAAGTTTTATTTTATGTTTGTGACATGTTTTTTTAATAAGAAACCTAGTTGTAAATATATATTTATTTATATATATATATAATATATTCATTTGTTTTAGGAGAACCATCGTTTATTAAAACTATTATTATTTTAGAACTTATTAATATACGAATGAATAGTTTATTTAATTTTTTTCATTTTATCTTGAGATAAATTTCATAAACGTGATGATTCGATAACAAATATTGAACTTCTGTGTAATTAGTAATAGTAATAAAACGTAAACAATTTTTAATTAATTTTTAAGAAAAAACATTAAAATTCTAGAAAAAAGGAGTTCACAATCGACCTGCTTTCTATACTTACATATAATTTATTTCTTTTAATAAAAATTGTAAATATAGATTTAGAATTTTTTGAATAAAAATTTGTTTTCATTAATTATGGTTTAAAAGAAATTATGAATAAAGTACATATTTTATGAAATTTTAATTATTTAACAATAAAAGCAAAACAAAACTTTGTAAATGTTTTAAACCTTTTCTCTATTATGTTTATATATGCCATTGTTTTTTTTTACACGATATGAGAAAAATATAAAATACTTTTAAAACTTGTTTACAATTATTATTCTGTAATTTTTGTTTAATGAAAAAAAGCCGGTTGATATAAGTGATAATTTAACATCCATACTCTATTATAAACTTATATTAGTTTGAAATTAAATACTGGGACCATTATAATTTTTAAAGTTTCAGTTCCGATTCTGGTTACGTTTTTGGAAAAAAAATTGTTTCCTCTTTGATTATGATTTCTGTTTTTAAATTTATATATTACGTTTGTAGTTGTCACTTCAGTATATTTTTTCTAACACTTGATAAAGGTATTAATCCTAAAATAATACGTAACATATTAAGTTAAAATTTAAAATAAAATATAAACGTATTTGTTACTTAAATTAACTTATCTATAATTTGTAAGTTGTTCAGTATTATTCGCTAATAATTATTATTAAAGAAACTCCGAGATTTCCTATGTACATTTCCTATCAGTGAAATCAAATTTCTTTGAATTTAATAAAATTACAATATTAATATAATTATATATATAATATATATAATATATTTATTATATATTGTATATATTTGCTATATATTTTATAAATAACAAATGTTTGTATTAATTATCATATAATAACACGAATACGTAATATAATCATTTTGAACTTTTATTCGAATAATACTGTCAGCAACGTCAACATATTTAAGAAAAAATTGAATTTTGTGGAACCGAAAAAAAATCGAAATTGTACAGATAAAATCTTTGCTTTCCATATCTGTTACGATTTCGATAGTGATATTAAAAAAAAACCAAATAAGGAGATTTTTCACTTGTAAAATAGTGACTTACAAAAAATAACGATACAAAATTCTAGATACGATATCGTATAGAGTAGTGTTACGATTAAAGTGAGACCGGCAACAAAGGTTTTATTCGATTATCTGCGGTGGTTATCACGTGGACTTCGACGACAATTTAAAAATTGTACTTAAACGAAATTTAAAGCATATTAATCATTATCGTCGTAGGAACGGTATTAAATTTAAAATTACACTATCGTTAATTCGTATTATTGACGGATTAATACCAGAATTAGCGAGAATTGCCGATCAATGTTGCCGGATAAGTAGAGGCGTAAAACCGTTTAACGTTCGTTTCTCTTTATAACCATCTAACTGTGTCAGTACCGGCCGTATGTAGCATAGGCTTATTGTATTTACTAGTTACACTATGTTATGTCATAAAACTCACAGGTCTCTGTTTTAGGTTGCGGACTGTACAATACAAAAACGTGCTCTCGCCCGATCTTGCTGTTACATTAGACATTGCTGGGCCTTCAAATATTGGAGGCGATATTTGCTGTTGAATTTTTGTGGAGTTTCTTCGCCTTGTGTGCGGTGATGTCTTAATTTTTGGCACAGCAGACGCCACAGTTGGCTGCACTAATTCAGGATCTAATACAGTATCTAATTCACAATAAAAAAACATTTAATTAAAACGGATTCTAAAATATTCGCTGTATTAGAACGTCGTAATAAATCAAACAGATATGGAAAGATAACATCCAAAAAATTTAATTCTTCGTTGATTATGGTAAATTATCGAGAACGATTAAATTTGAATTAAATCGCCAATATTTTTGCGATTTCCTGTGAAATTCGCAGACACGTTTTCTCTTTTTGTTAAGCTATTCTTTCAAGTGCGGTTAAAACGACTTCGGATAAAAATACCATTCCAATAATAATAAGTTATTAATAAACTAGGAAAATTGTATATAATGTAAAATTATATCGAAGTATTATATTTCTATGGAAAAATCAGTTCCATATAAAACTCTATATTGAATAACTCTTCAACTTATTTTTAGAAAATACTATTAGTTATTTATATTTATTTTGCAAGAACATATAGAACAATACACGCATATATACATATATGTACATATAGACACACTCACACACACAAATATTTTTTTTTCCGATATCTCGATATGTCTTATATAATAGATAATACATTAAGCGTAAAAATAAATAAAATAATTTGATATCGATAATATTGAATTAAAAATTGTTTCTACATTTACAATAATATTGATCGATTAAAAAAAATTTAATGGCGCAGCATCAAAATAATTAGTAGAATGTTATTTACTCTTAAATATCGACGGATTATTTAAATGTAATTAAAGTAATACTGAGGAAATTTCTTAAAGTCAATGTGAGTGTAACACGCGACTTATAAAATACATTTTTATAACGGATAATCATAAATAATAAGTAATTGTGAAATTATGTACTACACTATGTCAAGAATGAATTGAACATTTTCTCGATAAAAATGGTTCAGTGTGGTGATTGATATTTAAAAAAGTATAAACCGAATAAATTATATTCCAGTCAAATTATCTGAATGTTTTTAATAATTAAATAAAATTCCAATTTTCTGAAAAAGAAATAATAAAACCTTAAATAATATAAGTTAATGTATCGTGAAATGTAAAATGTTTTTCGTCAAATACTTTATGGTAATATTTTTTTTATAACTAACGTTATTATCGAACTTTTTTATTTTAAAAAATATTAAAATTATTACTCGATACATTTCAACCATTACCAAAAAATATTATCAAACAATAATAAATAACCAATTTTTTGATAATTCCACAACGTTATTAGTTCTTAAGTGAAACATAATAGCAATAGAATCATACATCATGTAAATTTCTAATTATTCCACGTTAAATATACGTAATTATAATTGAAATTGAGGTTAGAAAATTTAGTTTGAATAATACGACGTACGTAAACTTATTATAAAATATGAACGTATTTGAGTTACAATCTTTTTATAGACGTCAATGCCATGATATAATGAAATTATATTTTTATAGAAAAAATTTTTCTCAATCATCTTTAATAATTTTCAAGGAATAATGTTTTTTTTTTATGGACCATATTTTGTAACAGTCTACCGCAAGACAATTAATGTTATCCTCTACAAAAACAAAACACGTAAAAATATAATTAAATTTACTTCTACGATGTTGTTTGTTTTTAACGAAAAAAAGTAATTACGTTTTTTCGACAATTATACGTTTATTATTTCAGAGTAACTCATATTTTTCTCTTCCCTTAAAACCCTTATAAGATTTATTTATATATATAAATGAATGTACTCTTCGAACATATTTAAGTACTTATACGTATAATTCTTAACATAATATTTTTTTGTTTTATTACTTTAATTCCGTTAGATCAATGTAAATTGAAAACATAATGGTTTTCTTTCCTTAAGCTGTATATTTTTAATTATTTATTTATAACTTTTATAGCAATTTATTGCGTTTTATTTATATTTGATTAACCTTGAACAAAATATGATTAAATACGTAAATATATTTTTATTACGAATATTAACGAATAATATCGAGTGTGATAGAACATAACGTATTCTCTCACACAAACTACAAATTTCATAAATGTTCCGAATTTCGTTGATATATAGATTTTATATTTGTAAATGCTATTAAATTGAATGAATTAAAGAACTTTGAATGATTACCAAGAATTTAAACTGCTAATGTTCGAAAGTAAAAAAATAAAAAAACCATTTATATAACAAAAAAGTACAATATTATTTTAATTTGCTCATAATATTAACTGGAGCAAAGAAATGAAAATGTTAATCGTAACCACAACTATTGAATTTTACATTTCGACTTTGGATTTTGTTTTAAACTACTTGTTTTCAAATAACTTTATTTCATGTACGGAGTTTAAAGGTAAATATAATAAATTATACACAAATTATATACAAATTATACATAAACAACAGAACTTTAACACTTCTATTAATTGATATTATTGTGGTGAAATGATTTATTTTTAAATATCAAATTAAATGTTTATTAAAAATATTAAATGTTTCACATTTAATATAAAAAAATATTTATTTTAATTTATGTTAAATATGAAAAATGTATTTAATTTTTAAATAAAATATATTTGCTATAATAAAGTTTTTTTAAAAAAAAATTACAAGTACATTATCCTAAATAACAATAATAATAATAAAAATAATAATTATTATTGTAATAATTGTAATTGAATGAAAGTATTTTGAATAGACTATACTTTATTGAACGATAATAGGCATAGTACAAAAAGTAACAAATATAATATAATTTTAATTAAATTCATTTAAAATTGATATAACTGACTTTACATTTTAAACAGTAGTTTTTAAAAAATAAATATTGACGCATAATTAGGCCAATAAATATTTGTTTAGTGATAATTAATGGAAATATAAATGATTGTGAATTAAGATACCAAAATAGTTAAAAACATTTACCTAGAGGTTAAAAATAAGAATAAATGACTTTAATTGTGTGGCATAAATGCGTATTAAAAAAAGAAGACGCTAGTTATCTAGTTATTATAAAATGATATAAGATCTGTTTATATTAAACACTTTTTATTAAATCGAGAACTTTGTAAAAGCTTTCTTATAACTATTTTACGTAGTTGTTTTATGGTTGCAAACGCTATTTTATATACTCTTTATATGTTGATATTATTGTCGATATTGTACTGAACTGCATATCGTAAAAAATTATAAAGAATTTACTTATATAATATATGTAAAATATAATATAATAATAAATAATTGTATATTACTCGTTTTGAACCAGAACTACGTATTTATTTAAGTCCTTAAAATGAAGTTGGAGTTGAATAAAATAAAAAGGGATTCACGGGATATTACTAAAAATGTAGTATATTTAAATTTTTATAAATATTCGCACGTTATAAATTTATATTTCGACAGTTTCTAATAATTTATTCGTCCAACTGGATACATAAATGTAAGAAGTTAAGTGCTCACTTTGAGTATAACTTAAGTTATAAACATCGAACTGTTGAAAATTAAAACTTAAATTTTGTATGGATTTGGCTTGTTAGTTACAAATATACTTTTATTTAACTTTAATAAAAATTAATTATATGAAATTTACGTGCTTTTGTCAACGTTCCAATTTATATAGAAAATATTTACCCGTAGTATCAACTCTTGTTTTCTTTTGATTTTCTTACGAATTATATAAGTTGAATATAAAATGAACAGTAAGTATTATATTATCCGTTTATATTAAATATGAACATGATAGTGTAAACAAATTATAAAATTTGATTGATCGAAAATTATATTAAGCACGTTTGTTCGATTAGGATGAAACTACGAAAATTTTAATTACATAAATCAAATAATTATCAAGTAATTACGTTTATTAATAAAGGTATATAATTTGTTTGGAATATAATAAAATATTGTGAAAAATGTATTTAAAATTTTTATTTTAAAGTTTAATTTTTATAATTAAAATGTAACTAGAGTTTTGTAGTTTGCGACAAATATTGTTTGAATATGATTTGCATTTCTTAATAACATATTTATTTGGATTTTGAATTACACCATAAATTAATACGTCATAGTTAACTGAATAAATTAATACATTTTTAAAAATTACGTCATTAAGTAATTTCGTTTTAAGAATAAAATGAAATTTTGCATTACATATATTAAGATTTTTTTTCTTTAACAGCCAAATAATGTTTAAATATTAACAGTAAATGTATATCCATTTAGTCGTATTGTGTACACTGTGGTTAAATTGTATAATGTATATAGACTAACGAATATTACTATTAAATTATTGAAATTGTAAAATGTCACTACATTAAACTCGAATTGTAGAATTCAACGCTTCAACCTAAATGGGACAACTTTTTTAAGGATGTTGTTAAATTTACTTATAATTTATGTTTTAAAAAGAATTTTAACTTTTAAATATAAGATAATTTATAATACCGTAACTTTATTTTTAAGATTATGACGATATTTGTAAAATATAGCTATTTGTTTATTATTTATTATTATTTTATTTTATTTTAATGTCTAAATTTTATATTTCGCCATTCTTATTTTTTATAAAATTTAAAACCTCAAGTTTAATAATATTTCGTCTGATATTGAATAGATAAATTGATTTAAACGCGTGGTATATAAACTAAATATATTATATTTATTTATAAATTGTAAATATCAGTGATGGTATAAATAAAAGTTTATTAGACGAATACCGATGTGGACCCAGTAGTATATTTTGAAATGTGGCCCTTATCACAGTAATTATGATAGATATGATTTTTTTATTAACATTTTTTCCCTTAAATATTCAATATAGTTAGGATTTTCGTTGTTAATAAATAAATTTTCTATAAGTATGAAAATCAATATTTTATAATTCACGTGATATTAAAAGCGTTTAATTTTTCAAAATAGGCGTTCTTATTACTGTAGGCTCAAAACTACAAATATTTTTAATTAAATATTACTACGCGTATTAAATACAATTATTTCCTTTATTTAAAAAAAATACATTTGATAAAATATTGATTCAAAGTTCGGCCTAGGATGACCCGATACAAATTGTTTGCTCTTCTATGTTTGAAATGAACGAAGTTAATTGGTTTTAAATTTGCTAGAGAAAAACGTGTATCACGTGACGAATAAAGTGATCTTTATTATATATAGAATAAGAAATAACATAATATTATAACAGCTTATCTCACTTTTCGATATTTAATATTTTAATTTATATACTTCAAATTTGTAGCGTACTATAATATAATATTTTTCGATTGAATAACAAATAAATCTCGTAGAAAAAGTAACTAATTGTCACGCTTTTGCAAAATTAATACGAAATTCGCAATTATCAATATTACTCGTCATAAAATAATATATAACTATAAGATATATTTTAACGCCATAAATCGTATTAAAATTATACAGTATACAACTATATTCACTACGGAATTTAAAACAAAAATTAATACATATATATATATATTTAAATATATAAATCAACTATATACTTCCTTTATATATTCACGAGATACACTTTATTCCTATTATTAAATAATTGATCGTTGTAACCTATTTATATAAAATTATCGTATTAAAACAAATC
Organism: Geopemphigus sp. TES_GeoC_2020; assembly: GCA_025469175.1. Lineage (NCBI taxonomy): Eukaryota > Metazoa > Arthropoda > Insecta > Hemiptera > Aphididae > Geopemphigus > Geopemphigus sp. TES_GeoC_2020. The sequence goes on from JAIPRN010002355.1 coordinate 19,465, forward strand.
TATAATTATATGTATAGTAGTTATAAAAAATGCACAGATAAATATAAGATTTATTTAAAATTTTGGAGTTTATATAACTAACAGCTGTGTGTGTGTGTGTGTGTGTGTGTGTGAATGTATATGTATATTTATATACGAGTTAATTTTATTTCAGTACCTTTATAAATCAAATTTCGATTTGTTACATTACAATATATAATTCGCGTTACCGAATAAATAAGCCACACCCGTAACTTGTATAAATACTTCAGTTCATTTTCAATCATATTTAAAAGTTTATTGTATCGACAATGGACAATATTAAATTTCATAAAATTGTCGTCAGATGTTTGTAGGATTATATAACACACATATAACACAGGATTGAAAAACTACAGACGACCAATAAAGTGTATGTATTGGTTCAGGCATTTATTTGTCTCTGAGTGGTTATTGAATTCGAACGGTCTTCGAAATTAAAATTAATTATAAATTCGTATAATGAACTCGTATTACATCATATATGCCATTAAGCTTGCCAGAAGCGTTAGACATTATGGTGATCAACATGAACTTCTAACACGCCGTTTTAAAAGTACGAATAATTAGGAAAGTTTGACGTGAGCGTATTGCGAAAATCTTTACGATTCATAATGAAGCACATTCAATATCACACAACCAACTGCATTACGGATTTCCCGAATCGTGGTGTATATTCCCGTGTTTATGACGCAACTGGCGTACCATATATACTTTGTTCACTTCATTTTATCGAAACTCTCTTGTTATATATATATAATTTTAGGGGTTAACGTTTCTGTGCATTAAATTTTCTCACCTTCTTCATAATACACATCAATTACAATGAACATTAACGCCATGTAAATTCTCGTCGGTCTGGGAACGTTGCGCGCGAAATCTCGGGTATCGTGGTACCCATTCAATAAACATTTCGCGCCTCTCCGGAAACTGTACTCGCGCAACAATGACGAAAACATTTTCTCGTACTTTTTGAATTACCACGGATGATACGTGCGCGCATACGTTTCCCTCTCCGTCTCGTCGCTACCACCAACAAATTTTATTTCTCGAACTATTCGCGCAAAACGTGCCACAGGCCCGTCCGAATTTCCACGCGTTCTCCTGCCCGAAACCCATCCACCGTCCACGTCCTATCAAGAAAGGCAACAAGTGCCGCCTGTAAGTAGCGCATGAGCTAAGAATCGACGTTGGAAAAACCTAAGTGGTTTTCGGCATTTTTCGAACGATAGAAACGTTCGACGTCGTTCAATATCGGATTCCATTAGATAAGACGACCACTACTACCACCATCACCACCACCACTTACACCATCGACACCGTCTTTCTATTTCCGTACTCGGCCGGCTAATCGTATTCCTATGACCGGTCGTCACGTATCCGACGCGTATTTACCACAAATCCCACTTCGGCGTCGTACCAAACTAGGAAAGTAATTCGATCTCACGTAACGATACATCCGGTCGGCCGCAATGATCTCGTCGATGCGTTAATTATTCACAAGCCTACGCGTACCCTGTTAAGTAATCAACCGCCGAAAGTCTTGCCGGTATTTCCCGAGAATGTACCGTACCGGATAGAATATTAAATAAGACGTGGGTTACCGAAAACGTTGCGGTAGGCTCGAATCATCGATAGATGGTTAATTTGTATAGTGGTCCAGACCATATTAATTGACACCACCCGTGTTCGACGTTGACAAAAAACGAGACGATTCGCCAAAATTGAGCATTTAGTGATAGTTGACGGAAACGGTTATGATAGGCGTGTACACGGTAGTTGAGTAGATAATACAATTTAAACGTCTATCCTCGTATAACAGTATACGATTGTAAATAGATTTCAAAACTAGTCGCTTCGTTAATTTTATTATTAAATTCAACGTGATAACTCTAAACGTTTCTTTCGCGATCAAAGAGTTTCATTTAATACAAACATGGTTTCGCCGGAGTCGGACATATCCAAAAACTTTTACGAAAATTTGCTAACCAAAATATACTTGGTTGATTTTCAAACACTTCAAAATATTAGAACTGAATAATTTACATTTTTAATTTAATTAAATACTATTGAAATGATAGTAATACAACATACTTAATAAAATAAAATTTTTTTTTTGGAGGACGGGTTAAGGATAACAAAGTTTTTTTAATTTGTTATAGATACTCCAAACACTATAGTTATGGAAATAAAAAAAGCGTTTTCTTTTACTATTGACAATATTTATAACCGAAAGTTGAAATTATATTTAAATCAATAAGATAAATGGTTGTAAAATAATTGTATAGAAGAAATTCTCCATAAATTGTCATGTTTTTATAGATATTTGTTAAAAATGGTTATAGAATTTAAAGAGTAAATATTGTTTTGATTATTTTCGAAGTAAACATTTGATTTATCGTCGTTAATGTTTACTTTTTTGTAAAGTATAACACAAGTCACATAAAAAAAAATATTGGAGTTTGGCCAAAATCTTAAGTGAAAGAGGATATATTGTGAGTAAATGTAATAGAATATTGCGATAAAGTTAGAAGAAAAAAGCAATAAGTCGTAAAACTAACTGCTAACAAGAAAATAGTAAGTTTTATCACTAGTTCAGCTATAATATAACTAACATGCATGCAGAACATCTTAATTTAATGGCAATTTCCCTACATTATAAAGTAAATTTAGATTAACGTACAAAATTATTTATACGTTTGAATGTATGCGTGTGTAATATTATATTCCTCCTTATAATACGAATTACATCATTTTGTTATGAACACTATTTTATGACGTTTTTATTTTGTAAATAATTGTAAACGTTCTTATAACGAAACGATTATAGTTATATCTTATTATATAATATCTTATTGAGCATTATGAACAAACAATCCGAAGTACCAAGAAATCCTTGGTAACTTTCTGTAGTGTCTCATCCCAGAAAATCTAGTTAGTGTGATATTTGCAGAGCATTGAATGTATGGTGTTTGTCAAAGCATCGGTTAGACCTTCCGTAATATTTAGTATTAGACATAATTAATTCTGTTTCGCGGTGAATGTTTAATAAATATATTGTATGTTAATTAAACTATTTGTTGTCTATTTTCTTTACATAATTTTTGTTGTGGAGAAGCCCACAACAATTTCAAGAATATTAAAATGATAAATTAAAAAGCTAATCCAATATTTTACCATTTTTGAAACTTGGTTACTGATTGATGTAATTGAATACTTACCAAAATAAAATAATTTGGTTTTATAATATACATATATTTCAAATGATTTTGAACCTATGACAACTTATTTTATATTTATACCTTGTTACTGAATGTATCCTTACATAAAAGAAAATACAACTGTTTTACATAAGTTTATAAATAAATATATATACATTAACATAACAAATATTAACACTTTTGTGTCGTTATTATCCAATGCATTCGTGAACTGAAATTGCCTAAATAATACGCCGTGTTAAAATTGAAATATTTTTAGCTTACTGGACTACCAAAAAAAATATGAAGAGAAATATTTACAAAATATATAATACCCGTCAAAAAAAAAAAAAATGTCGATAAATAAATATGAAAAATCAGGAAGAAAATGATTTGTAAATATACATTTAGAACACCCAGTTCAATAATTACTACTACGCTGAAATAATAAATTTAAATATACTTTACTTTTCAACAACTCAAAACTGTACTTAAAATATAAAATAAGCTAATTAAAATGCAATAGTTTTATTCCGTCGGATAATCGTACTTTTTTTGTTAAAATACATACAGTTATCCTGGAAATTTAGTATTTTTACATATATAATTGACCATAATATACATGAAGATACTTACTAACATTTTAATTTGTACAATAACTATTATAAACATAGCAATAAAATTTCAATAAATGATTGGAAACATAATTTAGATTATTATTATTACGATTTATCAGCAAATAGACATTATGTAATTTTAAACGAAAATTATTCTATTATTGCTTCTTTAAAAATGCCTTTTAATAAAATTGTAATTTAAAAGTATTTATAATAGTGCTCACAGCGAATGATGATATGATTATTAATTATTTAGAAGCAAATGTAATGTTACTGCAAAACTATAAACTTCTTACATAAAATTATTCTTTAATTAATACTAAATTAGAGCCATCGTTTACGCATAAAAAATGGTAGCAAATCATGAGAAGTGTAAATATCGGTTCAGTTGGATTCTTAATACAGATATCTTAGAATTTAATTAATATTTCAAGTTCGAAGCAATAAAAAATTATCGTAAACAAAAAAGGATTACTAAAGACAATATTTGTTAATTATGGTTAATAAATATGATAAATACAATTAATTTATCGTTATTTAATTAATTTATATATTATTTAAAAGCTTATTATAAGTTTTATATTACATATTGATGTTTTATATACAGCAATATCACGTATACAAAACGAATATGCTAAAAATTTCACTGGTTTTAAAAATGCGATTTTCAGATTATTTTCTATTGCACTTAATGAAACTACTAAGAACAAGTGAAATGAAGTATCATTAGGACATAATTCGTTATCATAAAGTAACGCAGAAATAAATCGTCTAAACACTAGCTACTAGCCAAAAAAGTATTCACAGACGAAATAGAAACCACATCACTATAAAACTTATACATTGTTTATTCCCCTCAGTGTATAAAACATGTGAATAGAGTTCGGTGACTAGTGTTTCGAATAAATTACCCTTTTATTTTAATAAAATGTGATTCTTAAATGTTATTTTATGAAAAATCATTTTAATTAACTAATGTATTATTAGTTAGATCTTCTATTACATTTCAACTAAAATTGTACGTTTAATTGCTTAAAACTATAGGAAGTAATTTATTTTCCTAATAGTATCGTTTATTTTTAAAAATTAAAAATTTCAATTTTAATAAAATTGCAAAATCATATGAGAGTACTGTTTTAAAAGTAGTTTTTAGCTTTTAATTTATGATAGTAAAAATTTAAGTAATATAAACATAAACAAACTTATATGAGATAAATGATTTGGTTTGTTTTTTGTTCAAATTGGAAATTTACATTAAAAACTATAAATAAAATTGATCATATTAAAAAAGGCATATATTAAGTGCAAATATCAAATATAAAATAAAAAAAAACATTAGCCAATGAAAATAACAAATGTAATTTTCTTTTACACAATATTTTTATGCCAACGGTTTTATATTTAGATGTATTCATCTGAAAGTGTATACGCTTTAAAAATGTAAGAATAAGAAAAAATAATCGTTTCTTTTAACATTTTACATTTTTCAAAAATGTTTTGTCTTAAAAGCAACACAATGTATATTCTAGATTTTTTATTAAAGTCGTATCAAATTTGTGATGGCATAAAATAAAAAAATTAAGATTGATAAAAATTATTAAAAAAAATAATGGATTCTATTTCTTGAAATACGACATTCCTACATTAGTTTTAATCGTCTATAATATACAAATAGCAAATCACTACAATTGATTCAGGAATTATGCTGTTTGGATCGAATAATTATTACAAAATTTGAAAAAAAATTTCATCAGCATTCAAAAAGCCTAAAAAAAAAGATTACAGTTGTTTTCAAAATTCAAATTTCATAGAAATTTAACGTAGAGTGATTCGTTTGTAAGTTATGATATTCGTTATGTAATTATATAATAAATGGCCACAAACGTGGCTGTGAAGTCCTCTAAAGAATATGATTTTTTTAAGTCAACAAAAAATATAAACAATTTATTTTTCTCTAGCGCCAGTAATTCGTTTATTTTTTCAGTTATTTTAATGTAGTCTTTTTTACGCTTAAGCACTACTGCGATAATTGAAAAATGAATTTTTTAAAGTAACATCAGTGTACAATGTTTACGATCGTTTGATGCTTCGCATGAAATTTGTTGCACTTTATGTTTATATCCAAATTTTTGTATATATATAGTAGGCATGTTTTTTGAAAAGAAAAATGTAATATCAATAATACCAATCCAATAAATTATACGCTTCAATTAGTAATGCATAAATGTCTTATAACAATAAGTTTGAACGTATTTTTGTAACATTTTAAGGCTTCTTTAATTATGCAATTTGTTTAAAATTGCATAAATCAATGAATTCATTACGCTATATTAATAATAACAATATTTATTCTTGTATTGTAAGTATGATTGCCGTCTAATAATACGCGTTGTTAATACGAAAATGTAACAAAATGAGGTAAAACTATCGAATGTAATATTCGAATTTCTATATTAAAAAAAAAAACAATAATTTCAGAATATCGACTTACCAATAAATTGTTGATGATCAAATTGTTCATATTTCGTCAAGTCAGCGGAGTCATTAAATGACCAATAAGGACTGATTTTCTCTGTCCCTTCTTCGGAATCTGTAATCACGTTACCGTTGTAGCTGGTGGTATTTTCTGTAAATATCAATTTTCGTTTGTTTTAAAACTAACGTTTACCGTTAGGCGCTTACTATTATTATTTTACAAAATAAGCACACGCTTGATTAATCAGAAATTAAGATATCAACATTATTTTTTATTAGACCAATGAATTTTACACTCTGGTCATATTTTTCGAGTTTTATTTTGTGTTACGTGTAGTCTGTTTAATTAATTAATTAAACAAAATTAATTAATTGTTAAGCGTATTGTACTTTAACAACATATAAATAGTCATCTATAATAATTTGAACAATTTTTATTTTATTACACTATCTATTAATTGAGCCATTCAAGTTTCTGTTAATTTACAAATCCAAATTATGTGTTCTCGGACCAGATGAACACGCCAATATGACGATGAATCCAACATTGTAGTTTTTAAAAAAAAAAACATAATTCGTTTGTTGTGTTAAAGCTTTAGTTTCGTAAGTTTTATATTATAATTTTCGTTAAATTCTCTTTTAAACCACATTAGTTCGTAAAAACGGTAACGTTCGTAATATTGTTTTCCAGTATATTAATTTCTTTTTTTATCTTACTCGTCCTATTGCTAATGTATATTTTTAAAACCTGTTTTGGGTGATTTATTTTTACCACTGTTCGTTAACTATCTATTTTTCAAATAATGCAACTGTTATCAAATTACCCTATGGTGGACCTTTGAATGACAACAAGCCTACGTCGCAATAATACTATTTTTATTGTTGTTACTTTTCATTAATATTATTATCAATATGCCATAATTCATACACATTTATCTTTAATAAAAATATCATGTTTAAACAGTGTCAATTATTATAGGTAATTTTTGTTTACTCTTTCTATATATTTTGATGCAACACATATTATATACGTTAAAACAGTACACCAAAAACTAATTTGTTTTAACAATTGTAGACTAAAGTATCCAAAAATTGTTTTTATTCTGGAGTTGGGGTAATTCTAAAACATTGACTTAAATTTATCTATTATTTTACTACTTTTACACACAATATGGTTTTCAAAAGTTTAATAAACCTAAATAATATTTTCAAAATGCGTTAGTTCAAATATATATTTTTAACTGATCCATTATACGGATTATTTATTGCCATGTACATATGAACGCCTTATACCTCCACGAAATTTATATTGAGAATTATTATAAAACATTTTGTCAGTATACAAAATAATTACGATTACGATTTACGATTAATTATTTTACTAAAAATATGTTTAAAGTGTGTATTTATATTTATATATATATATATATATATATATATATATATATTATATTATCAATTTATGACTATGAATTTCGGTTAAAATATAAACTAAAAGTAGAATTTCGGCTTTAAGCAAAAACGAATAATCATAAAGTAATTTGTCTTTGATTGTACAGTTTTTACAGGTTTTAAATAATATTAAATTTTGTTTGTGTGGGCACATACATATTAATGTTGACCAAACACATACCGAAAAACTTTACTTTAGATAAATAAAAAACTTTCTTGACAATCTAAAAATATAAATACATTTTATAATATTATTATCTATAAACCATATGGTATTCTCTATAACGCGTTTTATTAACATAAATCCATTAGTGTATTGAAGAGTGCCCTTTTAATTAACATTGATATACAGAAATTATTGTTTATTTTCTATATTTCAATAGTATTTTTTATTTTTTCGTTGTTGTTGTTAATGTTTAGATGCACAGTATAACAATTTAATACGTCAGTAATTCTTTCGAAGCGAGTTTCCTTAATTTAGATCTTTAAATATATTTTTATATATGTTATCTGGAAAAATGCACCGACACTTATTTCTATTCAGTCCTATATTTGTATTTTAACGGAATAAAAACATACAGAAATATTTCGCACACAAAATATTTTAATTATTTTGCGTATATCTACAAACTCAATTCGTTAAAAAAATGTTTTTTTTTTTATACGAAATGAAAGTGTCTAAAACGTACAATGCTCAATTTTATTCCACGGTTAGGCAATATTATTAGAATTAGAGTTTACGATGATACCTTAATTTTTTTTGATAATAATCGGTTGTTTAGTAGAAGGTTCCGTCTACACCGAGTTAACCGAAATGGATTATACCAAATAAATGTTAAATACGGCACGTCATATTTACCAGTTAAACGCAAAATAGACCTTAGCGTTGCACATATTATATTAAATGTAAGTAAATAACCGAAGGTTTCCCGCGTTTTCTCACTAATAACCAGCCGGCAGATCATATTTTAGATATTTAGTTTATTATATAATGACGATGTTCGCGTTTTATAAATCGAAAAAGCAACCTATTTTATTGCAGGCACGTCATTTACATTGTAACATGTAACAACAAATCCGTGACAAAAAACTTCCGTTACACCAGTAGTGCATATTCTCTCGCTGTTTATATAAATGAACGTACGGAGACAATATAAAACGCGTATACCATTTGACCGAATTATACGGGACGCGGTTCAAGAACGTTTAGGACGTATCTACCTACAAGCATATGTCGTCCTACTGAACTGCCGAACGAGCAGCGATGATACAACATGAGGCGGAAGGGAATAATATTAAAAAATGTCGTTGGAAATTAATGGAGCACAGATGAAAAACGGTGGTGAATTTGTCACCATCCCCGAGGATTTATCCCGTGCGTGTCACGTCGTTTATTCGTACGTATCATACACGGCGTTTGTGTAGAATATGATGTGTGTGTATGTGTGTCATTTTATTTTGTATTCGGAAATTCCTCCTCGAAAAAAAATAGATAAAATGGCGTTATACGGTCCTATAGGGTGCGTATAACAAATAAATTTAAAAAATAAAGGGATCTAACCGATAAATTATTATTCATATAGATACTAATATCGATATAAGCTACCTGCGTGTTATCAGTCAAGAACGAACAAACTAACGTATTTTAATTATCGTTATTGTTATCTCATATTCATCTGGCTTCTTGAGAAAATAAAAGAACGATGTATTCATATTTGATAGTTTCGTATGATATTTCTACTCGTTAAGAAAGTCGAGTTATGATCGACGCACAATCATTTCAGCTAAAATAAAAACCAAAAAATGCGAAATTTTTCGCATTTCTTTTGGTTTCCATATTGATAAATTTGCTAAATAAAAATCGAATCACGATAAAGTTCTATACAAAATTATATAATATCTATTTGTGATTGCGTTGTTCATGTTTCTATAAATTACGAACAAACACTGGCAACTGTTGTTGATTTTTAACACTCGACATAGACCCCATATAACTTAAGAATTGTTCATAAAAAAATGTATCGTATATAAATATTTCCGCTATCTATTTTTCTATTTACTTTAAATAATGTACGAATATTTATATAACGAATATGATCGATATTGGCATAGATCGATCTTACAGACAAAAACGCAGTTACGGTGGCCAATAAAAGGATTAATTTCTCTATTTATAATATAATCTAATATTTTATAATAATTATGTTTATAGAGGTTAATGAAGTTAAGGTGAATGTTAATTATTTTTCAAATTGTCAATCGGGTAGAAATATTACTTGTAACTCTCCGTTTATTTTGACGTGAAGCCCGATAATTTTTAGTCCAAATAAATATACGATCGTAATTTAGGAGAACGAAGAACTTCTGTAATGTTTTTGCGCTTTTTTTTTAAACGTCATAATACATTGACGATGTATCTACAGTTGGTTTCTATATTACGCGAACAATTAATATAACAATTAGAGATTTTAACTTTTATTAAACTTGTGTTTTCCAACGTATCGTCGGAATCCATCTTATTACACGCCCACTATATATGCCGAAAAACTATTGTGCTGGCGAAATAATGACGCGAAATAGATATATCGAACTACAATAACGACAAGGACGAATAACGCTTACATTTTTCCCTTAGCCGAAGTTGAGATTATTTGTTTTGATACATACGAAAGTTTCGAAGATAAAACAACAGTTTATACTCTGATTTGGCAACTGTATTTTTTGTGTTGCACATCTGTGTCTCTTGTGACATCATTTTGACAAAACACAAACAGACATTCGCACAAACACGTTGAGAGGCGCACGTTACCTCAACGACGGGACCTCATGCCTTACTTGTTATCTTCGAACGTTTGTTTATTTATGATCTCCACATATCATTTCTCAGTATTCCTAAGACCGTTTGGGTATTTTCCTTATCAAGCGAAGAGTCCTATAGGACACAGTGCGTTTCTGTAAAACTGTTTGTTTTTCCACACAAAACGACCTGTAATATGTGTACTAACGTATTGGTTCTATAATTTATTAAATAAAGTTTTTTATTTATGAAAAAATTGAAAGTAACAATATTATACACATCAGTGTATAAAATAATTATATGTATTCGAATTTTTGAATAATATGAATATTTTAAACTCTATATGAAAAAAGTGTTACCATCTATTTACTACAAAATACTTTGAAAAATTGAATCCATTGTTATACACATTACACATACGTACATAAGCACACATATATATATATGTATATATATTATTACTTAAAATAAAATTTTTTGCGTAATAACCTCAAAATTTACTCGATCAATTGTTATGAAAGTTTTCAATATATTCGGTAAAACAAGTGAAGTATCATAGGTTATTTTTCATTTTACCATCTTATCAACATTAAACAGAAAAAAGCTAAAAACAGTAGTCTAGTTACTATTCCCGGTTTCCTAGATAACTAACTGTTGGGACGAACAATTTCAAAAATGAATAAAATCTCTTTTAGATTAATAGTAATAATTTAAAATACATACGTCGGGTGTCGTTTATATTACTATTAATTTTTATAATCTTTGAGTTATTTCCAAGTATCGATATATTAATTCGAGTATTTAATATAAGTAAAGGTAACTAAACCCCCCCACCTTGACGTTAAAATATTGGATATAAATTAATTCTATTTGTGCGAAATCGAGTATACACGCATTAAAATATTACATATAATATACGACGTGGTAACTTTATATATTATGATTGTTTACTGCATATTTGATATGTACTTTAATTTATTTATATTTAATTCGTAATATTTCTATTACACAATACAGTAACCTTAGCGAATGATATTTCAAGAAATTTCGGGAACAAACGAAAAATTAATAATATATTTTTAGAAATAGTCCATACATAGGAATAATATAGATATATACTACTTCCTTCCTGTTCGCAAAAATACAATAATCGCGAGCTGATATTTTTAAAATGTTCTACAATTGCTGAAATGCTGAAAAATAACGTATACATACATCAATAGTTATTGCGAAAATGACGAGGATCAACTGAAACCGTAGAAAACGTTATTATTGAAGCAAATAAGTCTAATAGTACTGTCCAACAATTCCCTAGTAATATATTATTTCCCGCGCAGTTTTAGTTAATCCGCTTTTAAAATAAGAGCGAAACGTGCTGATAGCACGATTTCTTTCAAAAACCACCGAATCCTAATTATGTCTCGACGTAATATTTGCCCGACTTAAAATTGAATATTTTTAATAAGATATTATTGGAAAAGCGCTTTTATTGGTGTGCTTGAAAATATTAATAATGGAACATATTTTTTAGATATTACATTTCAACTTAAGTTTCGCGTAATAGTATTTTTACATTCGAATCGTAATTATAATATTGATAAAAGAAAATAAATATACGAACATATATATATATA
>JAIPRN010002356.1:0-31655 GCA_025469175.1 Geopemphigus sp. TES_GeoC_2020
ACTTAAATTAAAATTAAATTTTAAGTTTCGGCGTATTTTTTCTAAAAAATGTTTACGTAAAAATTATGAAACGAATCATAAAATTAATCGTTTTTTGTTTTTTAATTAAATTTTCGAGATAATAAATTAGTGGACAACTGGAAGTGGTATACAATATTGGGCAGAAGTGATCTGACGGAAAACCAAATAGTCGACTATCGATTTAAAAATAGATCGAAAGGTATTTCGTGAACAATTTAAAAAATAATATCAAAATGATCGAAAGGGAAATATTTTTTGTGTACGCCAATATACGATACGCGCATCATGGCACATCTTACTAAAATTGTGCACAGAATTTTAACACCGCCGAAATTTCACTCAAGTCACGACTACGGATTTATAACCACGGAAGAAGTGTAATTAATTATCAAACTTAATTTTGTTATATCGCGAATGACGGACGTAAAGCGCGGTCCTAAACAATGTTTTATTTGACATCCGCGGATGAAAAACACGCCCGACGGAGTCTTTATAGAATTACGCGTGTAGCAGCGGCGCGATCTCCACTCGAACATAAATATTTCAATCAGTTTTCGTGTACCGAAGTTTATTATTAATAAAGTTTTTACGTTAAAACGATAATTTTTATCGGATTTCTAAAAACAGCTTTTACCGACAAATACGTGCGTGTACATCGTTATTTCGTGTTAATTGGATTCCCAAATAACGTGATATTTAATTAAAACAGTACAAATACTTTGTCGAACGTATTTTTGAAATCGAACGATCGTTTATAAATTATTGAACAAATGTTGCCCTTTAACGTCACCTAAATGTACTTTCGATGTTCTACAACAGACCATAAACATTACAAAATATACGGTTTTTTTTATTTTCGTCCAATTTTTGTCCCCGCGAATCGAATACCGTACACACAATAATCGCGTTGTTTTCTTAACGTGTCACTATATTCCTGTACCGATATACTTACTTAATTAATTAAATAACGCACACAGTCGTAATGGTAAACAAAGTTTTTGGAATGTTCAATTGTAAACTGAACTCATTCACGTTCCCGTTCACGAATAATTACGTCGATAAATGAAACAGGTTCTAATTGATTAAAACACGATTTAAAAGCATAAGACGATAAAGACGTAAATATGATATAATCTAATAACGTGTATCAAGCAACTCTTTCATTATTGTTTATATTCATTCTCAATAGAAAATACTTGTAGAGAATTATTTATAAAGAACTTATTATAAAAATTCTATTTTTCTTAGTCTCTCGCAAAATAATTTGAATTTTTTTCTTTTTTTTTATAAGTGTATATTATTAATGCTTCGCCCTTTAATACAAAATAATTTTACATTTATTTAAAACGATAATTTTAGTGAAATATCATATATAATAATATGAAATTATTTAACGTGAATTTAATTTAAACGGTCTAAAAATCGTTTAAGTTTCCTTCAAACACGAATGTCGCGAACATACTATTTCCAAACACTGGACATAAATTATTTATAGAATAAAATAATACGCCAACTCGTTAAGAATGTTATGTATCAAAATTAGTTTACTCGTCGGAAAACAAGTTACAAACAATTCGCAAAAACAATATTTAATAGTTTAATAATTTATTTTTATGTTTGTATTTTTCTCGATTTCGTTTTACAATATTAAAAAACTTTATTCCTTATACGTGCATATTACATCATTTATTGCCACTTTTTCCGACGCGTTTACAAATTATAATAATTTTTATTTTTAAAATTGAACGATCGAGATTTGCCTAAAAATTATTTTTAGAACGGTTTAATATTTTATTTTACATTTAACATCGTGTATGAACTATATTCTCATTTACGGCTTAATGAATACGATTTTACATTATACGCGAAGTGAAAACTGTGCCTGCAATCAATATTGGCTTCGTATTTTAACACGAAACTCAACTACGTAAATTGATTTAAATTTGTTTCGAGAATCAAAGTTAATTACATAGCTTATATAATTTAAACAATAATTTTGTAACTAGTTAATTTAAAGCAAAGAATTAACGACAAACCCCTTTGCTATATAGTTTTTTACATATAGTTTATACAAATTATCAAAATGAGGATTCGTGAATTGACAGATTATATTTATTACAAATGTCTTGTAAAGTTTTCCCCTTTCTACGTATAAATGTAGTCAGTCAAACGATTAAAGTCGTACATTATACGATACTATTAGATTAGGTTAAGTCAGGTAACTTGGCTATTTGCTTTTAAGTGACTAATAGTGTTATACATCATGACTCCAGTTTTGCAACAAATAAAACAGTAAACTCGGCAAAAATGTAAAATTAAGTAAACGCCGTGTTTGTATTGAAACATTTTATGATTATCTGCTATAAAAAACAGCAGAAACCAAAAATAACTTCGAAACAGTAAATTTAGACGTTATCCAAATATGATAATAACTTAATAAAAATACGATTTACATATAATAAAGTTTCTCGGTCTCTGCGATAAAAAGAAAGCAAATTGTACACTTATTAATAATATTATTATTGTTTTTATACTTTTTGCATAATAATCCAAAATGCGTATTCGATTTTTGAATACCAAAATAATACGATTTTGATATTTGTACAAGTTGTAAAATTAAAAAGTGTTTTTTTAAAGACCCAGTTTAATTTTAAATAAAAATAGCAAATATTTTTTGAAAAGTCATCATGGAACACAATATAGATACTATTTTGTATTTATATTAAATACACTTAATAAGCATTTCTCTCTTTTGATTCGAATCTTACATTATAAATCGCATTCCTTATACCTGAAATTCTCGAACGGTATGTCACAATATCGTGAAATGTGTTACCAAAAAACAATTTTGTGTCTACGTTATTATTTGTCATTCCCTTGAGTATCCAATCAATTATATAGTATTGATATATATTCACTATAGACGCTTAAATACCCATTAAAAATAAAAACTTATTCTAAATCCGACAATTATAAATTACGTTAAAGAAGTATATTAAATATTAATAATACAAAAAAAAAACTATAAAAATATAAATTAAACCCGAAAGAATAATACTGGGAACAATTCGTAAACTTATTTTACGCAAAAAAAAAATATTCGAACTTTTATAAATTAAAAAAAATTGTACGCAATATACGAGTAAACATTTTTAGTACAAGTATCTTCTCAAAAATCGGATTTGCACGACTCAAAAGTCTAAACTATATTACCTACGAGGAATGGCAAAAAAAATAACCAAGGTACACGTTTTCAATTAATAATTTTTAAACAGACATGTTGAAGATAAGGCTCGTTCTGGAACACGCAGTCTGAAAATTTTGCACGTTCACAACTAACAAAGAAATGTGACAAATATTAAAGCATCTCAGATCGTTGACTGACATCGAACTTAATCAGCGTCCAGTTAAATTCGAACAATTTTACTGTGCATCAAATTTGTATCCAAGAATTAATCACGCTGAAAGTGCGTACGAAAATGGTTCCAAAAACACTCACATTAGATAGAATATAAAATCGAAACAATAACGCGTTTGAACCAATTAAAAACCATTGAAAACAACGAAAAGTCTCGAACATTCCGTTAACGCGTCTCAAAAATATCTATTCCGCAGCTGTTCGTCAAATCTGAGATGGCGTGATTACTTTCTTTTCCCTAGTTCACTTAAAAAGGTGACCACGTTTGGGATCTTTCGACGGCATCTAATAAGACGGGACACCGTAAGTGATATCAGTAAACGAATTCTGGAATTGCTATTGTCAATGGCAGCGACGTCTCGGCAGTGTATGTTCCTTCAGAATGTCACTACATTGAACGGGATAGCAACGGATAGTCCGAATTACTTTTTCCACCCTCACACCTCGTACGACGAATTCGTCGGTAAGTGAATTTATTTGTCGACGACCGAAAACATTTCTCTTTCGTCCGAACAACAAGTAGACATCCAACGTAAATAGTGCTACCCGTGCGTTCACCCGTATATTGGCGACGTCTATTGGTGAACACGAAGGGACACGAAAACGGATTTAGTGGTCCACTAGGTAGCGGCACGCGAACATCGTCGAATGGTTGCAGAGGCATCAGGGATATTCCCATTGGCGGCGGCGACAGGACGCACGTGCTTCACCGGTGGTGGCGCGGCGGCGGTGGCAACAACGTCGACTTCGACGACGACGACGACAACGACGGCGGCGGCAGTGCGAATCCGTTGTCATCGGTGGTCGGTCGGCATGGGTCGTCGTCGTGTTCGAATAGTATTATCGTTCGTTCGTCCGTGACTGTTATGTCAGTCGTCGCTATTGGCGTGCCCGTGTTTATCTTACTGTAAATCGCGGAAACAATTTATAGGACGTTTTTGATTTTTGTACGATTATTATTGTCGAAAAAAGGTACGTTAACTGCTGCGAAATATCGTTTTGGGATTATACTATATTATAAATTACAATTGGTACGAGGCCACAGTCAGGATTCAAAAACCATCTAGACATTTAAAACAAACGTACCGCGCCTTACGAACGAAATAATATTATTACTTCTTGAAATATTTCGATTTGTTCGCCGCTTATATATACATATGCATAAGTAGATTGCAGAGAATACGTCCCGAATAAAACTTGCACGGTAATAACGTAAAGGGTATGCGTACCTATGCCTACCCTTCTCCTATCCATCAAACCAAAGCATCCCATCAATCACGGACAACTTAGTTTTACTCTCGCATTTCACAAACGTATTTTCGTTCCGATAACGCGTTATCCGCCGGGATACCGACAAATTTCCGAAAATTTATTCTCATTCCTGCAGCTAGTAAATGTACATGCATACATGCTTATCGATCCCGTGACGAAATAATATAAATAAACTATTCCGTACGTGTACGTCGTACTAAACGAAATATTAAGTACGTGTAAAAATATCGCACTCTTTTCCATCTCGCAGCTAACTATACGCGCTTTTTTTTTTAAATTTCTAATTCTTCGTCTTCCACACATTTTTCGAACGTATTTTTTGCCGACATCTTGCACCGTTTCCGTGATAACATAATATTTCTACGTCGTCCGTTGTCGCGTGTCAAGAAGATAATATACGGATGTCCTATCCCAACGAGTTTTCGTTCAAATCAATCACCACAGTAGGATCTCAACGGGGGGGGAGGATGTTTTTGTGGAAATCGTATCTGTCTATTCTCCTGCGCTTTCGATTAATTTTGGTCAGATCGTGAAATTCGACGTTTTTGTATGTACAGATAGTGTCTCAAAGGAATCTGACAAATGCAATCACGTTTGTTGTATCTAGAACTGAAAACGATATTTTGTAATTTTACTCGGAATATTGGGATTGCTACAACATAATTTTCTGTTACACTAGAACAATAATAGTTTATTATTATTATTATTATATTATTCGATTTTGAATACGAGTTTTTAAAAAATAATCGAAAATTGCATACGAAAAAAACTCGTACGATTAATTTTTATATCAAAGGTTGAACGTATTGTTTGTTTTCGAGTATCACAAAAAACGCGCTCCTTATTTTAATCGACTTATATAATAAACTGTTTATTTTAAAAAACGGTTTCGAACCGAAAAATCGAGTAATAATTCTGTACACACCATTCGCGAGTACATATTTTGTATAGGTTGTAGGTAAGTATTTATATACTTATTTTTATTTTTGTTTTTTTTGTATTACAAAACTGTTTGAATAGATTATCAAATGATAAAAATCATCGCTCATATACATTATAAAGTCTATAAATACGCACGTTTTTATAATAGACACAAAACATATAACTATTTACCAAGAAAAAAAACTAAAACTTCAAAAAATATTATTTTAATCGTATCAACGTTTATTTTACGACGTGTTAAGCTGATATCTAACATAATAAAAATGTGTCGAAGTAAAACATCGGAAAATTAACACGTTTTACAAAACGCGTGTACTCTAATAATAATATTACATATTCGCGCTATAGTCGAACGATATAAAATAATTTAATTATTTCGCTATAGGATAATTTTTATTCTAATCGAAAATTTCTTAATCCTTTATAAGTTGGAACAAACTGTTTTAACTGTTATACAATTAATTATAAAACTATTGAAACGAATTTTTAGCGCTTACGTAAATAAAATATTTCTAATTCCTTTTTATCATAATTCGTTGAAATTCCAAAAATGACCTATTTAAATAGCATTTTAACACACATATCATATCGTTTTATTAATTTTTTTGTATATAATACGTTATTAGGAACGTATGACGAATGCGTAAACGGTCGTTTATATATATTTACGTTTACACAATTTGTTTAAATACATTTTAAGTCAATCACTCGTATTCGGAAATGACACGCTTAAATATAAATATTCAAATTTTATTACGTCCTATTACAATATGATATTTACTTAAAGTGTATAATATATTTGTTCAAAGATATTACTCATTATTGCTCGAAAAACGTACGAATTTATCTAATGTATTGTCACTTTTGCGTATTCATTCGTACGAATAATAATCGATCGTAGATCGTATTTACATTTTTTTACGCTGGTCATGTCTAATAATATAATTCGTAAAATATGCTGTACATGACGCGTCTAAAAATATTAAAAACTATTCGAGCAGATACGCTCAATTAGATAGTAATTCAATACTTTATTCGAATACGCGTTTATTAAAATCCAAAGACAATAATTCGAAAAATACTATTGGTATAAGTTTTCTTAGTAGATGGACACAACATAGACAAACATTTACCGGAAATTTTTTCGTATTAACAAAGAAATTTAGAGGAATAAATTACACGAGAACGTATATATCGAATGTGTATTACACTAGTATAGACTAATTATAACATGGTCTTAATATTTGAAAGAAATGTCGAAATCGGATTATTAAAGTACGTACAAATCGAGAAAGTTTTGTTTACGTTCCTGAGTAACAATATTTCGTACGATAATTCGCGTTACTGTAAAAAATAATTACTTGAAATATGCATCTTCCCAATATCTTTTCACGAACTTCATTTTTCGTATAAAATTTTCCCGACGCAATTTTTCATAAAATTTACATTTCCGGGAAATATTTTATCTGGAAAATATGTCCTTAAATTACATTTTTTGATATATACTTATGATCACCTTTTAGAAAATTACTTTCCAGATTTTGATTTTCCTAAATAGTCTTTTCCTTGAAATACCTTTCCCGAATTTGAGTTTCTAGTGTAATTCCTTTCCAATTATACTTTTCTGTCTATTATCATTCCTGTTAAACACATTCCGGTATTTTATTTTTGTATTTCAAACACACTCTTAAATCATCCGTTTGATATCTAATTTTTTACATTCTCTGTTATTGTCGTTTCTTTTTTTAAATTCGATTATTTCGTAAGAAAAAAAATTGTTTTTTTTGTCAGTATTTTCGAGTTATTGCTATGTGGTATTAAATATTCTTCACACTGGTAAAGTTTCCGAGTAAGTATAATCAAAAGCGCACGAATCATATTTTCAGGTAAAATGTTTATCGCTATACATTAATCTTCGTCAGACACGCGCGGCAAACGTTTCTCCGGAATAAATATATCAGTAGTATATTATACACATATATAAAAAAAAAACAAAATGTGAGTTTTGTTTTGAACGTGAGAAAAAAATTATAAGGAATCGAAATTTTTAATTATTGGTTCGTTGGATACGCAATGTTTAAAAACTAAAAACTAAAACATTCTGTGCGAATTTAGTTTCGTTATTTTATATGTCAATACCGTATATGTTATATTAACAAAATAACAAAAATAGATCAAATAGACAGAAATATAGGTACATTTATCACTTACTCAAACTGTTATTTCAATAAATCGTATATCCAAAATTGTAAAATTTAACTTCGCGAACATTTTGTGCGTTAAACAAAAAATTCACTATTTGCTATACGTAATAAAATAACGTAATTCGTTTGGGGCAAATTAGCCCAACATTTATGGAAATTCTTGCGTACGTTACTTGTTTATATAATAAATTACTATTAAAAATGTCCAGTATTCCAAAGTACACATTTTACAATTAGTATTAAAAAAAATTTGATTCGACAAAAATATGTCGACAATATTATCGGTTTTTTTTTTAGTAGTTTTCCGTGGGCTTGAGTAATCTATTGACAGAATTGGAAACCGTGTCAATTTAAAGTACCAATTAAATACGATTTACCGTCGTATTCGGTTCTCTAAAAATGCTAAAGTTAAAAAAAGTTTCAACACTTGTTGTATTCGACATAAAAAGAAAAATGATAAAGATATTCGATTCCAATAAAAGTATTAAACTACTTATACTCGAACACGATGTATTAGTTGTTGTATACGTATAAATAAATAATTTGACGATTTTTGCAGTTTGTTTAAATATAACTGTACAAAATATGAGCATTTTAACGGCACGAAACGAACATTTTCTCAAACGGAAAAAACCGCTGATATGACGAAAACAAAATGTACCTAAGCATTAAATTTGATAATTTCTTCGGGAGCTTCATTCGTACAGTGTTAACGGATACTGTCGTCTTGTTTCGACGTATATTTAACATACGATATTCGTTAAGTTTTTTTGTTTTTTTTTTACGTTTCGAATTTTTATTTATTATAAATTACCCGATTTTAATCGATCGTATTGTTTCCAGACGGATTTCTTTAAATAAATGGCCTATTTCAGGCCAAATCTACCTTTAAATTAATAGTTTTAAGCCGAAACCAACTGGTTGCAAAGATATTCACGCGTTTTAATTTTGCATTTTATAGCGCGTGTACGTGTGTACGTGTTTGTGTATTATAATTGTTCGCTAGCATATAATCGCAATACCATAACACGATAAGTATATACTCTATTAATGTCCCTTATCGTTACGTCCTTGTATACGTGTACAAGAGAGTTTACGGGCATTTTCGATATGTGCGCATAGACTCTAGCGTGGAATCGCTTTGTTTTTATTTTTATACGCGCGTTAATTTACTATATACACGCCTGTATAGTATAGCGTAATGTATGTCCGTATTTAATTGTATTTTAAATGGCCGAAGGAGGAATTATATTATAAATATATAGTTCGTTTCCAAGGACGAAAAGCGTTTTAAATATATTTATTTGTTTAAAGAACCGCGTAAATTAGTCTGGAAATTTCACGTTGTACGTGGCAAGAAACAAAAACAGATACCTGATATCCCATGTAACGTGTCGGCATTTTATTTTTCTCGTTCGCCCGTTTTGCGCGAACACGAAATTAACTTTCGAAGCCGAAACAAAAATACCAGTGATTTTTAATCTAACCGAATTTGACGTGTCGACTTGAATTAACAAATTAACGAAATTAATTGACTATCTTTGGGTGATGCCGTCAATATTATAACGGCTATTTGATAATAACGCGTCACTTTACTCAAGGTTACTATATAATGGAAGTCCCATCAAAATATCGTTTTACAAAACTCGGCCGTATAATAATTTAACGAATTCGGGGTAGGCTCGACACGTGATTTTGTGTAATCCCCGTGTTTAAGATAACGGAAGGTTTTTATATGAGCTATCGTGCCACAGTCCGCGCACGCTATAAATCAGTCTTGTATAGAATACGTTTGTCGTTTGATGGATATTACGTTAACGTTCACGCGATTAAAATATTAACGTTGGGCTTAAAGCGTTCGGTTTTGTAGTTTATCTTTTCTTTTTTGCTATTCTATTAAAAATTATACCAAACCGATTTTACAATACCAAAATTTATTTTTAAGTGTAAAATTTTCGAGTAAATTTTCTATCCAATTACGTGTTCTAATATATCTATTAGTCTATATATACTTATTAGTCTTAATATCCTATTAACTAATGAGCAGTTTCAAAAATGACGCTTTTATAAAACAAACTTTTTTCAATTCGCGTAATTTATGAAAATATAAATTTGTTGATTCGATCAATGCATTTACTACACAATGTGTAGTAAAACGGCGTTACAATTATACGACTTTTAAAGGCAGATAATTTCTAATGAAAATTATCTTTATCATAATTATTACGGTTGGGTACATAGAACTATATTTATCATAAGGATCCACATTGGTAATTTCGGACTAAACGACTATTAAATCCACAAATGAGGAGAGAAGTAAACGCTTCAATCACTATACGATGACTTGTCTATACGTAGGTATCAGTGAATACAAATCGTTTATTATACTTTTTCCAATCTAAATTGTACCGTTCGTACATACACACACACACGTATATATATATCACCGTTATTTCCGAACGAAATTTCACCCGACCGTTCGGATGTCTGTCTAATCGTTTAAAAATGTTGAGCATTTTTTAAGTAATATATATTAGGCATTTTGCACGTCATTTTCAATATCATCGTCGTCGTTGATACCGTTCATATTTTTTTCTTTATTTTCGTCATCGCCGATAACCATATTTGATTGAAAAAATATACACAATAAAAGTGAAAGGTATACACAATTTATAATGGAATCCCATAGTATGTATACATTTTTATTCGTAAATTTGAAACTGACACATTTTCACCCTACAACCAAATTGAACACTAAGTGTTTAAAAATGAAATTGATAACGTAATAAAATAAAATAGCGTTTATGAATGTGGATGTTAGGTAAATGGACCTAAATCATGATGGATATAGTTTACGCGTGTAACAATATCTTTTAACTCCGATAAATTTTCAATAAAATTCCTTAAGAGATTAAACTCTTTAACCTAACAATTAAATTAATTAAAAAATATTCTATAGACGATTGTCAAAGCGCTATAAAATTATAAGTAATTTTTACGATAGTTTATTAAGAAAATCACATTAGTTTATGTATAAACACCATACTACCGCAATTTATTCGATTAAAAGGCTTCTACAATTATTAAAATTATATCGATTAAGATTCCAAAATACGATTGAGTTTTTTGACAGTCAACGAAGGAGAAATACTTAAGCTAAAAAGATTTTGTTTCAAATTTTATATATTATTCTTATGTTTGTATAATGTATTATACTTAATAATAATAATATATATATATATATATTTATATTTTATTGAGCAAATATTTTCATTTCGTATTTTACGGTTTACTGGGTATAGTGTATATATGAGCACCTACTTAAAATAATATTGTTTCTGGAAAGCTTTTAATGTTTTTGACCCCATATAACATATTCAAACATTGGAAACGAATATTCATATGCACGCACTTCAATTTTGTTGACATATAATACCGTATGTGGAAAACGAATTTTCTTTTCGATAATTTTTTTATTTAATACGAACGCCATTCAATTACGCACTTTAAACCGAAGAAAATGTCTAAACGCTTAAGATTAATTTACCTATGTAGACTTCAATTATGTAATTTTTTTATATAAAAAAAATGATTAGAAAATGTTTTATTTTTATTCTTTTCGAAAATAATTAATAATTTAGGTGTACTTGCATAATTTATTGCGTATACATTATAAATAGAACGTTTTCTTTCGAATATTATTTTACGAAATCAATTATTTTCATCACGTATAATACACGTTATAATAAACATTTACATACATGACGGAAAAAGCCTCGCTGACTGTGAATCAAATTATAATAATTCGGATTTCGGTAATTTTCGATCAAAATATGATGATCGAAAGGAAATCCGTTGATTTACCTTATTATCGAGCCGTGAACCGTGTAAAATCCCCGCGAAATGAACGTTAGTTGTGTACTAACGAGTTTTTCGTCGCAATTCCTATAATACGGACGAACGCGTAATTCAATATTTTTGATAAACGAAAATACAATTGCTGAAATTTCAACGCATAGTACTTATGAACCAGTTTTTTATTGTTCTCTAAACGTTCTTAAATTCGAATAAAACTCGGTCAAAACACTACTACAAATGCACAATATACTTAGTAAATTGTTAAAATCCGTTTTCCACGCCTTAAAATGTTTACTACACCCCTCGTAATGTACTACACCGTTACCACAGCCAGGTATATCACATTCATATTCATTCTGTCTACTCGTCGATCGATCGCTCTCTTGTTGATAAGTTTAGCGACCAACCTGTTCTCTTTTTGCGTTCACGATATCAGTTGTTATTAACCTATCAATTCGAATAGTAGCTTCCTGTTACGAGAAAAAATTATTTTTATCGTTTATAATTAAATTTGATTTTTCCACCTTTCGCGAGTCTATACACCCCCTGTTCTCTTTCTTTTGTCCCCCACTTCTCATATAACTCGTCATACATCCTTCATTTGTATTCGCTAATTGTACTCTTTGTTTCTTCGCATTTGTCTATACTCTGTAGATTCTCACTCCACGATTTTTGACCGTTTCGGAAAGCGC
This sequence comes from Geopemphigus sp. TES_GeoC_2020, assembly GCA_025469175.1. Classification (NCBI taxonomy): domain Eukaryota; kingdom Metazoa; phylum Arthropoda; class Insecta; order Hemiptera; family Aphididae; genus Geopemphigus; species Geopemphigus sp. TES_GeoC_2020. Next base: position 12,408 of record JAIPRN010002356.1, read on the forward strand.
GGAACACGAGAATTATAAATTATAATTTCGACCGCAAATTGGAGACCATTTTACGTTTGAAAACGTTGGGCGTTTCGGTTTTTTCCTCAAACAGTTTTTTAAAATGTATCGGTATACTCGTCGTAATGATCCATAAATTTACACGGGTACCTTACCCATGACGAGAGGACTACGGGTCCCCTTAGTTACACCACTTGTACGAGTTTCTATATATATATATATATATATATATATATATATATATTATACGCAATTGAAATTCGGGCAGTCGGTAATATCATAGGCCGCGGGCGTCCCGAGAACGCGTCGTGTCTGATCGTCTATATAGGCCACCGTCACCTAATCGTCACGTTTACCGTGGAAAGGAACGATAATAATCGTGGTCGGGAAAAAACCGGGCGGTGACCAATGGACCGTATGCGCGTAGTAACATACATTAGAGTCTTCTCCACGCATCCCGTCGTCCCGGTCACGCGTTAAAACCACCACCGTATATCCCCAGGCATCCGTTAACAATGGTAACTGCGCGGCCACTTGACACATGACAAATGGCGTTCAATTCGCGGGATACCGTTTCACAGATTATTTCGACACGGCCTGGCAGCAACACTTGTTCGAGATCGCACAGTGCACATACACGCCAACCGTCGTCCCTCAACATCCCCCTTACAGGTACAGCGTTAACGGTTATTAATTCGGGCGCGTTCTCGGGAAAAACCCGAACGATAACCACGGTCACAGTTGCGCACGCCTTTGGTCGCCACCACTGTCCACCGCGACAGTTTCCTTTTTTTACCGTTGATATGCGAACCCTACCCGACGGGTCGCCATTCCGATCACCACACGTGGACGCCGCCGACATTTTTGGACAGGCGCCGCGTTTAAACCGGAAATGTTCGATTTCATACACTGCCGACAGACACACGCCGTCAGAAGCTCTTCGTCGTCGGGTTTGTCACTGTTTCGTATCTACGACAATCTAACCGTGATAATGTATTCGAGGGAGTTCGATTACAATTTTGTTGACAGTTATTTACTCAACGCTTTTCGAAATATTCGGCGTTTGTCGTTAATTTAGGAATTCCGCGCCCCGCAATTCATTAATACGATGTACGTGTATTCACGTCCACTTAGTGAAATTAACAAAATTATGGAATATGGACGTCTAGATCGTAATTACGTGTTATCCGTTTGACGTGATTAAATATTTTAAATCGTAATCCGTTTCACGAAGTAATATACTTCGATGGTTTGATTCATTAAATATGTTTACAACTATCGCGTTAATATTATTTGACACTGGATTGTTTTTGATTCGTAAAATAAACACTTTGTATTAAAAATGTTACCGAACGCCTTCAGGTATATTCAAAAAAATCTTAATATCTCTTACGTATTTTTTCGACAAATTGTCTCAAAGGGTTATTTGAATATGAAAAAAATTCCGCTATAAAAAATATCGAACTTTAATTTGAAGTAATATAATAAAACGTACTTGCCTAGCGTACAATACAATAAACTCGAAGAAAATATATAAACGCTTGCAAATCCAAGCTGAACTAATACACAATGGTCCGTGATATAAATTTGTTTTCTTTTTATCGTTAATTAGAAAATATTAACGTTTAACCGAATCAATTTTTAGTTTTGAAATAAACTAAAATATATATAACTCGATTCTTTTTATATTATATTTAACTTTATCCTTATTCCGACATAATATAATACACGGGAATTATTAATATATCTCTCGGATTCTCTGGATTTGCCCTGCATATATCGGTCCAGGTTTTCCATTGACGTTCTCGTGTAACAACACTGTACGTCGGACCCAGACCAAAAACGCCCACGTACATTTTTGACATGCCGTAACTCGGTTCACGGATTGTTTCGCCTTTTAGCCATCTATACGCTTTTCCTGATAGAAATATATATATATATATATATATATATATATATATAATTATGTACGCGTTTCGTGCACAGGAAATGATAAAGTAACAATATTACGTACCGTACGTTTTTCACTACTTCCTCGCTATTCATCAATCACAAACCACCCGACTTACGTACTTTATAATATTAATATTTCGTGTTCGCCGTCGTCCGTCCGATAGCTGTGAAAAAGTCGTATAATTAATTCTCGCGCTTTTTCGAAACGTCGTCGGAAACATCGATAAAATGATGATAAATTGAAAAACGAAAACAAAAACGAACGAAAACATGGCAAGAGTCACGGATGCTGTTGATGTCGTTTCGAGTGGATCACTTGATCGGGTTTTGTATTACCGCGAACCCTTACGATTTTTTAATTACCGTTCCAGTTTAAGTTTCTGTCAGTACTGGTTTTGATTTATTTTTATTAAGAATCGACGAGATCAATTAATTTCGAAACAAAAAACGACTCTTGTCGAGTTTTAAAGTCCCGAGAAAAATTAATTAAATTATAATACTAAGTAATCACGAATTATCTCTAATATATATTTTACGCACGCATATATTCGTAATGCGAATTCGAACCGTCATTTAATTGCTAATATTGAAAGATTGATAACATTTAATACGTTTAATCGTTCCGTTTAGTTCGTCTTTGAATACTGTAATTTTATTACGTAAAAGTCCCGTTGTTGTGTGTACGACGATAAACGCGACAACTTCAATTACCGCAAACACACAGCCACATTCGTCGAATATATATATATTATACAATAACATATAATAATATACTCGTAACTTATACGCGCTGTATAGTACGTCTAAAGTCTGCACACAAACATCGTTATAATAATAATCGTAATAATCGTAACGTATAATATTATAATATATTATAAACTGACGAATTTTGTTTGCTTAAAACGTAAATACGCTACTATTATATACTTTAAAGTATATTATATCTTTCGATATTCGCGCAAATATATATACATACACATTATAAACCGCTCGGGCTATTTAAATATCTGTATTTCGTAGATTAAAACGACGGGACTATTAAATTGCTCGTCTTTATTCGAAATAAATTATTATTTCAAAAGTACGAGTTTCCCTATGAACTGGGAAATATTCAAAATATTAACATATATTAGGTATTAATTTTCGAACACCGTGAAAGTAATATTTACTTTTGGTGTTGTATACGTGTAACGAAAACATTATTATTTCTTATTTCGATAACAGCGCTAAAATCCGTAATAAAATTATTTTAGAAAATTTATTTGTATAACGTCAATGACCAGGAGCCTTGAAATATAGAAGATAATCCGAATATATCCTGGAAAATCAATATTACCATATAAAACAATATTATACGTATATAAATGAAATATACATAATAACTCGTATAAATCTGACGTACTTTTAATACATATATATTTTTTAAAAGCTTATGAAATGTTGATTCCTTAGTACTGTTTAACTTAAAATTACATTTTAATTCCGGGAGAAATTTAAACATGAACATAATGATTTGTTTTTCTAAATTAGATTTCCTGGCGTTATTTTATAAAAAATTATATTGTTGTATGTTGATTGAATAGAATTGGGTAAAGATTCGAAATCTTTTACACATAACCGAGTGATATTAAATAAAAACCGATAATGAGTGATATATGACACTCTTCTCCCTTTTTCAGCACACCCTTAGTTTAGTATATTCATCAGCGACACCTGTTGGTATATGAGTTTGTCATCTCTTTTTTTCATTTTTGTACTATATTATCCTTGTAAGATGAGTTTTGTTAACGTAGTCTTCCCGTAAAATTTTGTAATTTCTTCATTTTTCTTTATTTTCGTTTAGTTTAGTCAATTTTTTGAAATGAACCAAAAAAAGAACCCCCTGGTAGTTGGTTAACTATTAGGTACACGTACGTTTTTCAATTTCCTATTTTACGATAAAATAGTAATTATCAGAAAAAAATGGCGTAGAGTTAATTATTTCGAAGGATTGTTTCCATGGACAGGGGTGCGAAATTCATTTGCGGAAATGACGTAAAACACAAATAATTGGACGAATTGAATTTCAAGAGCGTGATAATTATAAAAAAAAACCTAAGAAAGAAAAAACCGTGATGATAATAATAATAATAAACTATAACCGTTTTCCACAAAAACTGTCGTTCCGATTTTTATCACTTACATTTTTCATCAAAAACAATCGTCAGACATGTATTCTATTATTCGTCAATTATTTTTGTATACAATATTTTGTTGAAACAAAGATTTTTATTTCGAGATAAATTTAGGAGGACAGAGTGTACTAGTCAGATTTCAAGTGATTACGTGTTATAACATAGTAGAATATCTACGAATATTGTTTTTGGTAAGGAATGGAACCTGTTCAGTAAAACTTCGATGAGGTCTGAAACCAACTTTATGTGGTCGTACAATAATAATAATATAGTATAATTCGAAATACGATGTTTAAGATTGAGCAGAAGCGTAAACGACAAAATTATTATAGAAAATTAATGATTTTATAGTTGCGCGAGTATATATTTATATATAGAACGACAGCGCCATTTGGGGGAAAAATGTCGTGTACTCAAAAGTAGAAAAAAAACAACTCTAATCATCGCTACCGCCATTTATAAATCCACGACACATTTTGTGGTAATATTAATTCCAACACGGGCTCACGAACGTGGCGGCGGCGGTCATCCGTCGGGGCTGGAGGTACCGCCGCCGGTGACGGTAGCGAGTGGTCGCCGTCGTCGTCGTCCCCGTTGCCGTCGTCGGCGACCATGAAGCTCGTGTCCCGTCTAAGGGGCACGGACAACAGGGATGGCCAACAATCCCTAATACCCCCGTCGCCACCGTCCACATTGCCAGGCGGAAGGCGACTAAGCGTGGCCGCCGCGCCGCCGTCGTGTTCTGCGTCCATCGCCACTACGGCCTCCGCCAGGGACCGGTCCAGGTCGCTGTGCGTCGAGCGGTTGGGCCTAGCCACGCTCTTGCACCCGGCCGCCATACCGGCTAGAGATCTGAGCAGACGGCGGGCCTCGTCCGCACTGTAAGTACATTTCACGTAATATATTTAGCCCGACCATAAAGAGTCTTAAGAAACTAAAAAAAAATTTAGAAAAAAATGTAAAATTCGGATTCACGCGTTGTCTTAACGAAATGCAAAATATTCTAGAAAAAAGAGACAACTTACAAACTCGAAAATGGTTTGATAAAATTCGAACTACGAGAATATGAAGGCGGACACAAAAGTAATGGGGGTATTTCGATTTTCGAAACGATTTATTTTATATAACTTAAAAGTTACAAGGGTTCCCGCTAAAATACTCTCCGTGTGATATAATATGAGTTGGTCCCAACGTTTTGTCAATATGTATCCATACCATTTTCAATATTTGACGATCGTTTTCTTTTCGTGACTCATTGTATTCGCGGAAACATTAAAAACCACGCGGTGTCGAATCAATTGAATAACGAAAACGAAAGGAGTGAGGAGTGTATTTTAACTCCGAGCATCCGTCAGCAAGCAAATCACAAACGTCGTTGCTGCGATACGTCTCATTTCGAAATTTCGAAATAAAATGTGTTTGGCGAATACTCCGTGGCACCTATGTCGACACAGCCGCTTCGTTAATAATCGTTTATAAAATATTTTCAATATTATCATCTGTTTAGCTAGTCGAAAATCATCCAAGAACGAAAGTTCGAGTGAAAAGTCACCGTTTATAAAACAAGAAAACCGCTATTGTGTGTTATTCACAGCACGTTCTTTATCAACTTCTTAGAGCGTTACAACCGTTTCAGCAGAGTTATTCTCAACAGGAAACGAAAACTTTACGTTCGGAGTTTAAGGTGATGAAAACTCCAGAAAATTTGACCACACAAAAACGGCGACAATTACGGCAACGACACTTACTCAAGAATATGGGCCTACTAAACGTTTGCTTACATTAAACGAAATGTGAAAAAAAATTCTCGTTATTTTTGAATTCGTACCGTACTATCGTGTTGCTTAATAAAATCGCTTATAAATATATTGGTCGTGTATCCACGAATTTATCCACCGTAACTATTATTGGCGACGCATTCACGATAAATCGATACAAAACCGCGTATTCAATTCCCACGGTGGTGCGTCTCACGTGTTATCACGCGTATTTCATAAAGTGATATTTACGTCGTAAAAATAAAATGGCGGTGGGAAGAAAAAAAATGAAAACGAAAGACCTACGCGACGATAAAAAATAAAATTATACCCTATAGGACACTTTAGAGCCCCAGCCGTCGACATTATAGTTTTCAATCTGATATTACATACAATAATAATATCGTTTTTATATTGATTTATAGCGGAATTCCTATATAAGGTGTCCCACGGAGATATGACAAGTTTCGTAATTTTTGGTTCTATTCCTTAATTTCGTTCTTTTAAATTCGTAATTACTAAAACTGTCCGTTATAATCGTTGTATTTTAGGATTATTTGACAATTGAAAATATAAACATTGAAAGTTCAATCGAAAAGTGCCAGCTTATAATTTCGTTTTAAGAAAAAAACAACGTATTAATTATTTTTCGTCCATTTTCTACAAATATTTGAAGTTGATGAAAACGTTAATTGTATTAGTTAGCGCTAATATCTATGACTCCGTTACCGAATATAACGTTGATTCGTTCAAAAAATATTCGAATTTAAAAAAATGTTTAAATTTGTTTAAAAATTAATTACGTAATATAATTCACGAGGTCTTATACTCGAGTCTTTTGGAAAATTACATTTACATAATTGAATTAAAAAGAAATTACGATACAATTTATCTTTTTTCTCTACTTCTTTAACATTAGAATTAAATTGAAAACTATAACAAAGTTATTTGAAAAAGAGGATATTTTAAAATTTGAATAAAACCAAAGTTATTGCGTTTATCAGATCTTCGTTAGACATCCTATACTCGTTTCTAGACTCGAATGTTTAAATGAATACGCGTTAAAACGCGTAATCTTAAAAGATTACAAAGAATGTTTTATGTCTTATACGAATAATAATATAATACTATATATATATATATTGCACGTTATATATTTATGTTTTGATTAAAATTCTGTGAAAAAAATAAGTGTGTTATACGTTTAAAATGGCTATTAATTCGACTTCAATACACTTCGATATAGATCGGAATTTTTTTTATTATTATTAATTTACTTTATATATTTTTTATTACTCGGTTTTTATATAAAATGTATTCTTGAAATCCTATAAGTTTTTTAATTCGCTTTTGAATTTATAACGAAAATACGCGTTTTTTTTTTAGTTGTAATTTTTTTATTACGCGGACAGCCATCTATCAAAATGTTCCACGACTATCCATTGGCGAAAAGGCTGGATCAGCTTGAACGAAGTGTAAACAACACCGTTTTCTGTGTCATCGTTTAGCGTTTCCGACACGGATGTAGTTTTCGACGTTTCGGTAAAATATACGTCAAAGGGAAATAGGGGGCGGGACAAGGACAATATTGCGCCCCGGGGAACGCGGTTTATATGTCGACATTTCCGTGCCAACTTGTGATTTTCGGATAAAACGTATAAATTATCGAAAAAGATAAATTCCCAATAATTCGCTATTTTTCTCAGAATAGTGTGCCGAAACGTACATTTTACGTATGTAACGAAACGTACAAACAGCAGCTGATCGACACAGTAGAGATGCCCAGACTCTCTCAAAAGCCGGGGAAATACGTTAGAAACGGCAACGGAATCATTCGGACTAATACGCGTGCGTATAATACATATGGTGATCATGCCAAGTTCTCGGCACATAATGACGGCCACCTCCAAATCCAATCAGGATTCGTTATTAACGAATTTTAGTTATTCGACTCGACTGGGTCGCGATAATTAATTGCCATATCATATCGATGATTTATCAATTAAAATATACACTGTACGTTTAGTTAAATATGAAAAGAACCATTGCCGAATGGTCGTAATTATCTATAGGTTTTCGAGAAGCAGATTACTATGATATTTTTACCGTAAATAGATCAAATCCTAAATATTTACTAAATGTAAAATATCATTAATAAACTTCGGGTTATAGATAACTTGAACGATATACGTATATTTCTGGCTATCGTAATAAATTATTCCTTTTAATTTCGACAAGACAATTATTTAGTTTTCGCTGTAATCATCATTCACTACTATACTTTATAACGACATTCCTATTAATTAAAATAATAAAATAACAGACTTATATTTTGTAAACTGAGTAAAAATGACGATCGGCTAGCGACTTGTAAATTAATTCAACAATATTTATATACGCGAAAATAAACAGTTGGTTTTTATGAACGTTTAAAAATTAATAAGTTTAAAGGTCGGGTAAAATTTACTTTTATATTGTAAACGGCGAATTTTGTTTGTTTTTTTTACAAAAAATACTCGTTTTCTCGTTCGATTTTTTATAATTTAAAAATGAAGTTATATTTTTGCGAATTAATTTTATTATGAACATTATACTGATTCTGTGAATGTTATTTAGTCACTTTTAAGCCTGATTGTTTATTTGTCGTTTAAATTTTTTTTATCAATTTCGGGTAAATGACGGAATTAACAACTCGTATATAATACGATAAAAATAAAAACTTTAACGCGCCATACTAGACGTATGTAATACATATTTTTTTTATTATATATAATACGTAAGTACAAAAAATATGACGCGCTCGTACTTACAAATCGTTAAGAATTATATCGAGTTATGACACGATATTCCGTACACCGATGATATTGTATATATAAAACGGTTTACGATATTATTAATTCGAGTGGGTAATTTGAAAATATTTATGCGTTTTCGTTAATATATTGAATACTATTAAAGTGCGTACGACCATAAACGTCCGTAATATTATACGCCATTTTATTTCTCTACCGAACACTCGATTTTATGTCGCCCGAGTGGAGGCCGCGCAATATCTACGTACGAATAAGGACAGACTAACGAATTATGAGTAAAAAACCAGTTCGTTTTAATTAAATCGCTTAATATGTTACTTTTCGTGTTTTATTTGTAGCGCGATAAGTAAGTTTTTTTGACTTAACGTCAATGTAATTGTATATACAATTACTCGAATTAAGTTAAATTACCCATTGACCCTACATACGTAATGTAAAATACTGTATAATATTATATTTTTTTAACGAATATTAGTGTGTGTTGTACATTTTTTGATTGACACATTATAAAACAATATTGACTGCTAATTAATTTTCTAAAACAGTAATCGCAACAACTTTTTGTAATGTATAACTGTTTACAACGTAATGAGAAAAAGCCTTTTTTTTTAAAAAAAAGGCGTTTACAACAATTTATTTACTAACCATTGACTTATGTATAGTATTTCTCTGTGGTTTCACAAGTCAACAACAAAATGACACAATTTAAAATCCTATACAAGGCGTTCTGAATATAATACTTCTGTTTTTTTTTTTTTAATAAATTGCAAAAAAAACAAATTGCGTATTAAATAATACAATGTATAGGCTAATAATAGCAATACCGGTCAATATACATTAAATGAAAAAACAATTAACCGAAATGTTTATGTATTATTATATTACACAACGAATATAATATATTAAATACGAATCGTTTGAACGTAAATAATTGTAACTTAATTAGTTTGGTTAATTTTCTATAGAAATTATTGATGCTTCACCATTTCGATTTTTTCGTCAACAAAGACGTGATAATAGTATAATACACATACCGCGTAATTATACAAAAAGGAAACAGCCGCCTGGAAGTTTAACGAAAAAAAAATGTTTTTTAATGTAAGCTCATTAAAATTTATAATTGAAAAGAACTTTACCGATAAATTGTTTTACAACTGTTACTTGACAACTCTTATTTTCTCCGTAGTATAATACGTTTTTTAATTTAAAATAATATAAAATATATACAACTTTTTACAACGAGCTTTATGTTTGGTTTAATTAATTCAACGACGACCTTATTATTTCAACACTATAACATACATCGAATATTATTCTGTGTCGATTTCGTCAAATCGAAAATTGGGAATTATTAGTTCCGTTTCATACAAAACATTGTCATTGATTTATTATTGAACACGAAGTAAATAAAAACACCAGCATAGAAAGTGAAACCACTTTGAATTTTAGCGCTTATTTGGAAAATATTGAATTTGAGTTTCATATCAATATCTCGCTATTAAAATACATAAAATTTAAGTATTTATAAATGTTTATAAACAAATATATACAGGTTATAATTTTACTATGAAGATGAAACTACCCTACTCTAGTCATCGGTGCGTTTAAGTGTGTTTAACACACAAGTGCTTAAAATTCGTGTTATTAAAATTGATCTTGTATGAGAACAATATTAATCGGTACAAAGAGATAACACAATTCAGATTATTTTAAAGCTAAAAAATATTATTAAACGTGAAAAAGGGTATGATAAAATATTATCGTATTAGAATATTCCAAAACGGTCGGTTGACCGCTGACGTTTTCCAATCGTGTTGTGCAGTGTAATACGATTCATCACTACGACGAAAAAATAATTTTTACTATAAGAAAAATAAATTTAGAACATATAACGTAAAATTAATTGAATACATCAAGATCAATTATACACAATTCGTCTAGATAGTTATAAATATTATTTTATGTAATAATTAGATACTTGTTCCCTCGGTCCCTTTATCTAAATAGAATATATAGGTAGTATATTTTTCACATTTAAGCCGGTATATTTATCTAAACATCGCGCAACACCGAAATTAAATAATAAAACCTTCAACGGCCACACTAAAAAGTATAAATGTAACATACGTTTAAAATATATACGCTTAATTGACGCGGTGTATCTGCAAAAAAATACCCGTCGATTTTTAAATGTTATAACAATGACGTGTTCACGTATAACGTTTACTAAAAATACGTTTGTTTACTTTTTTGTTTCAGATCTTCGTCCAATGATCTAATATCTCGGCGTGGTGTGTTCAGTCGCCGTCATTACGGATCTGTTGAATTGGTAAGTAAATTTACTTTTCGATATTGTAGGTAACGATGATGATTGGGAGGAAGGCGTTATTTATTTAAAACGAGATGTGACTGAAAAGAATAAAATCATAATAATTTGTGTGTGTGTGTGTGTTCATTAAAACGCTATCGTCGAATCCGATGTTCCACAATCGACAATATAAACGAGCAATACACGATAATTTATTTCGTTTTTGACAATTACAAACTATATCTTGGGAAATATAGAAAATTTTATTATATTTTTTTTACGAAATGCTTTACTTTTAAAATTTTTTCATAGTTATAACTACGGAGAATCATTATGTTTAATCATTGTCGGTTGGTCAAGGAAAGAAAATAGCTAGTTTTTATCAAAATGAATTTTGTGATTGCGATTCTGTATGTTCAATTTTACTTTGTCATATTTCATGGATTTTGCATGTTTTAGGCGTATTTTTGATATTCTTGAAATGTAATATTAAAACGCTCTTAAACCAAAACAGAATAGTTTTATATCTAACTTACCTAATACCGCGTGATTTAAAATATTTGCCCACGGTTTATAAATTTTTATCATTTAAAATTGCATTTTATGGTCGTCTAAAAAAAAACCGTCGTCTAGGAGATCTTATAATAGATTGTAACTGTCGTTTTCGCTGCAACCACCGCCGTATATACCGAGAATCATAAATACAATCGCGACGAATATACGATTTTTAATGCGCGTTATAAAACAATTTTTTTTTAAAATTAATAATAATAATTAAATCGACGTATGTAATTTTACATTTTTTAAACGTTTAACTATACAATATATCGAATTACGAATTTTAACAATAATAATATTTACTATATTATAAATATCGGACTGTCGATTAAATAATAATCGGCCATTACGTTTAAATACGTCAACACAATAATAAAACTATTCTACGTGTAGCTTTGGTAAAAAAAAAAATAACAAAGATAGTCAGACATGATTGAACAAGTACAAAAACAAAACACGCGCAACGAAAAAATAATATAACAATACGCGCACGAATATTGTAAACTTTAAAAGCTGTAATCGTATGGACAAATAAACGCGGGCACGTGTGATAGAAGTCGTATATGAAAAGCGTTGTGCGGACGTGACTAGTTTTCGTTCACACTTAACCTGAATACAGTATACCGAAAATCTATCGATTATAACGAATGTATTATTATAATGAAAATATAAAATACGTCGTTTTCACTAAAATATGTTAAAAAATACCCTTCTATGGTCGAATATATAAGAATTATTCTTAAACGGAATATTAGAAATAACAACGATTTCGTTTATTTATTTTAGTTTTGTGGTGTGGAAAATACCGTAGATGACTATATATGGAAATCAAAAGTTCGCGTTTGTCGTGAAACTATTTAACTATTAACTAAAAATTCTCCGAACTCAACAATTTGTGACCATCGATTTTAGAAAACGTTTTACTACTTTTGGAATACCGTACAATAAACTTTGTATTAAATGTACAGGTCATAGAGTTAAACATTTTGGTTATTCAATAGAAAATAGTAATTGTACGTGAACATTTTCGTTCCACTTAATATTTTAACTTCAAACGCATTATCGAATAATAAAAACGTCGAAATAAAATACGTCTAAAACCATAACGGATGACTCGCGAAATAGGCGAAAAATCACGCTGTATACTCGTTCTGGTAGACATATGTATTTAAAGGAGCCAGAATAAGTCGATAATGTAAGAAAATAAATAATTCGATTGGTAACGTGCGATTGTTAAATATAAAGCGGAATGGTTACATTTTACTTTATATTTGACGTATAAACCGCTGTAGGTTGTGTGTATATAGAACGCGTGTATTCCGCGATTGTTATTTTCGTTCAAATTACTAAAGAAAAGACTGTCGGAAAAATAGTAAATTTAATTAACCCAGAAAACAGATTGTGTGTGTGTGTGAGCACGCACGACACACACACATATACACGCATTAATACTTATAACTAACTTATACGTGTTGTAATTTGTCATAGGCGTTTTAGTATAACTGCCAGAAGATTACCTTTATCTATTTTTCTTTGGCGACTTCTCGTTCCGTCTTTTCACCAATATTTTCATTTACTCCCTTTAACTCTTTTAAAAGTTAGAAAACATTAATATCCGTTAGGAGTTTTCAAATCGAGTTTTCGCATAACATTTTTTTGTAGAATCCGAGGGATTTCTCCGCGATGACGTCGAACAAAACCCTTCGAGATCTAACTGCTAATTTTTTTTTCTTATAATAATACGAGTAGCAAGCCACAATTCGCTATAGGAGAATTTCGATTTAATTTTAATTTGTCTACAATTTTCTGAATTCTATAGGAGTTCTAAGCTTAAGTCACGTTTATAACGGTTAACGAATAATCGTAATGATGATAACAATCAGCGCATAAAAATAACATAGATCAATTTTCATATATTTGTTAACCAGTACTTACTTCGAAAATTCTTTTATCGCTTCCATAGATTCTATTTCCGCGTGTTTTTGTTTTGATGATATTCAACCGGGCTACAGTAGCCGTATTTTGATTGTCAACGTTTAAAAAATACGTACATTACTCATCAATACGTTAAATAAAACCGTTAGGTTAGTACTTAAGGCATTGGATCGCCATTATTTATTCTTATACCAAACCGAACAAAAAGAACAATCTTCTATAATGGTGGGTGGGGGAGTGACGTAGCCAACTCTAGCCGTACTACACCATCTCTTACCTGCTTCTACCTATCATATCCTTTTTTTATATGGCATCGGCAATACATTCACTGGCCCCTAAAGGCAGTACTTCGGACCAGTGAGTCGCCACTGTTTATTGAAAAAATTACTCAAAGTTTTACAATTACGATTATCCTTAAGAGAAGGCGAGCAACGCGAGCTATCCCCACGTTGTTTTACCTCGCCTCCCGTAGTACCTATCATATCCTAATGGATAAATCTACCGAACCAGTCAAGGTGACCGGTTTAAAATTTAATGTAGCGTAGTATCTGAACGACCGTTGGGTTTGCAGCATCGTTGGACGGGTATGCTGATTAATGGAAAGGGAGAAGTGGTCGATTGGGTACGTTAGATTGACGAGAAGAGTGAAGAGCAGTTGGTCGGAGGATTGTCGTCGTTTCTTCTAAATTAAAAACCCGGCCTTGGGTGAAAAGAATCTAGCGTTTTAGTATAATAGTGATAAAATTGAAGATTTCGTGACACGGTAGAATTTAACATTATTCGGAAATTTTCGATAATTTTTGAAAGACTAAATATAAACAATACGCGTATTATGGCTTTGAATATATTAAAAATATGTAAAAACTTACTCGTGAAACAAAAAAAAATATCTAATAAAATATATTGTTTATAAATGTAGTCATCGTGATGCGTGACTAATTTATGATTAATAAGCCGAAAACAGACTCAAAAAACTTATAACGAACGTACTATAATTTGACAAGAGTAGAAGATGAGTGGGGGTTTCTCGTTTTAAAACTGGCATCTTTTCATTGGAAAATCAACCTTGTTTAACGAACTGAAAAGCGAAGTTGTTTTTATAACTTCGTGGGCGGTTTTCACTTTTCAAATCATATTTATCGTAATATTTATATATATTAGTATATTGATTATACGGAATTATCTTTAAATTTCTGCGTATAAACAGCGTTGAGAATTTTCTGATACTGAATATTATGTACGTTTAGTGTTTGTCGGACAAAAAATTAAAAATAATGACATTTTTAAAATCCGTTTAATTTTTTACAGTTTTCGAACATTCATAAAGTTGTAATAATATATATCCAGAGACTTAGTAAATATATTATGTATATTATTCATAAGTCTCGGACGAGTTTATTAGTTTTCGGCGAGTTGCTTTCGGAAAATGACTGAAGGATAGTCCTATGTATTATATCCGACAACTTGTAATAAATAACTCGACATCGTTCACCCGAATTTATAAAATATATTTGACGTTATATACTTATACGGTTATATTATAATATAGCGTGAAGTTAACGAAATTTCTTTCGGAAAATCGTATTCAAAAATTCGTTTACAGCTATTTGTTAACATAGTACGCGTCATGATGCAAATCACAACGAACACGATCTATTCCGATTATAGTTCTACCGAAATATCTAATCGGATTAAATAATAATACGTCGCGTATTTTTATATAAAAAACAAAAAAAATCGCCGTTTGAACAATAATATACTTGGAACAAAAAGAAAATATAACACCAGCGCAATTAATACTCAGATTTAATCGACGTGGAATATTTACTCGTTTTATTAAATATTTCGTTCGCTAATATTTTCATTATATTTCCATAACTAAAGTGTGTTTCATACAACGCTTGGATTTGGTAAGAGGACATAATTCAAACGAATATTACTGTTTTGATTATATTTCGACGTTTATCTTTTTATTTTACTAAATAACACGCTAATCGTTGTAATTTGATGAACCACAGATTTCTGTTTAAAACGTATACTTTTTTACAGTAATACGCGCGGTTATTTTTTTTTTAAAGCGTTGTTATTCTCGTTGAAAATAACAACCATATTTTTCTTATACTGTTCTTTCATATTTATTAAACATTTGTTAAAACCTCAATTGGGCAACGGCTTTAATAAATTTTTCTTTATAGTTGTTCAATTCATTGTTGTTAGATTTGTGCAAGAAATAAATGTTCAAACCTTCGATCGTCAAATTAAAAATAATTGTTGAACATAGAAAATCAGGAAATCATCGCGATTTATGAAATGATACATTCAAACCGAAACTAATCGAATTGTTTGGAAAAATTATTATTCGTGTAGTTTATGACAATAATGTAACGAAACGACGACACGTCGAATATAGCGCCGATTAAATTTGATTCGCTAGCCGGGGTCCAACTCAAAAAATCGACGCGTTCCCGCTTTACAAAAAGGCGTTCACGGAGAAAAATCTCCAACGTAATTCGGTCGCTTCGTCTAGAATCTAAAAGAGTTCGTTGTCACGTCTATCTAATAAATAATAGGTACTTAGAATAAACCCCCGCGGTATGTAATACGGACAGAGTCGGCATTTTCGAATTCGTACACTCGAACAATATTCACCCGCAAGATTAACTTAATATTCATACACGCAAATACAGCGTCATCTGCATCATCCATATTCATACCTTAATTTGACAACCAGATTTCGTTTTCATATAATATATATACTACGAATATTATTTATATATACGTGTACGAATTTTACGACATAAACCATTCGAAGGCCCGTCGTGCACGTTAAATAATTACAACGATCGTTTATTATTTTTACACGCGCGCGCGCTCTGGCTCGGGCGTTTCTTTATACGTTATCTAATTCATCATGCGTGGTAATATAATTGTTCCGAGCAAATAAAATATGGAGAACAATTGTAGGAAAATGAGTTGGGAAGGGATACGTAAAAGGTCTGAAAAAAAGTTAATCGCTATTATTAATGGTCTCGTGTCTGTATTATAATAATACGCTTATATGACACTCGTCGCTGTAACATTTTTTTCCCCCGGTCGTTTTCAAATCGCTGGGCAATAATTTCGATTTGAATCCGTTGGAAGAGTTTACTCGAAATAAAAAATGTATTTTGTACATCGTTAAATCTGAACGTTTGATATCAATGGAAACGTTGGCGACCTTAATTTTTAGGTTATATATACGTCCGCGAATTACAAAACAAATCGTATTTTACGACCTTATACTTTTGTCTTATTTTAGGTGTCGCGGGCCAATAAATGGCAGTGACAGGACATTTATATAACAGACGATATATATATTTATATATTTGTATAACGTAATATTTTGTATGACACCTTGCGTTGGGCGCGAACGAACGAATGAGAAGAGGCTGTGTGAAAATCAAAGACAATACTGACTATATAAAATATCGATCGAACGCGGCGACGAGTGTCACAGATAAAAATAAAGCATATTCTCCCAACATTCGGTCCGCTGCAGTTTACTATATGCCAACCAAATATACATGTACTCTCATTGTTGTTCCATTTCGATTAATTTTTATTCGTTTCGTTAAATAATTGACATTCGCTAGAAATCGTTAACATCGTCAAATTTAGTTGACAATTTCTTTTCGGGCCGCGGTGTTTATTAAAGCGAGGGAAAAATATGGCGCGTAAAATCGTTAGCGTACAAAGCGCGCGAAAAGTGGATTTTTTTTATTCTTTAACAACGAAATTAATATACTAATTAGGTTTCAAAAGTTGAAAAACACTTTTTAACTAGTATAAACGCCCACCTTTGCCCGTCATGCTCGTATGCATACATTTATTGTTGTGCATACTAAAGCGCGCTTCGTATACGTAAGATATAAATAATAATTATCGTGTGTCCCCCTTCTCTCGTAATTTTCCCGTCTGTTGGGAAAAACATTTTTTTCGATTATTTATTAAACAGACGTGATCACCAAGGGAGTGCACGCGACTTAGAGATACCGAGTTCGCCATTAAGCGGCCGCGACGATTTTTTTCAGTTTAATGACTGTAAAGATGCCGATAATATACGTAATATTCAAAACGGAATTCCTTCGATTCCTCGTCATTTTTCGTTCTATTACTCATTATAGATTATTTTTTTCTTATTAGTTTTTAAAAAACGTAACTTGTAATCCTTTTAGTTTAAAAAAATTGAAAATAATACGTTAAATCTGATCGAATTATAATTTTCGAAAATAAAAAATTTTCGATCGTTTAATTTCAACGATAATATATACAACAAAATAATTAATACATACGTCACGATAAATACGTTAAAAAAACCAAAAAACTTAAAATACATATTCCGAATAAACGAATTCGTAACGTTTACCAATTTTATACTTAAGTTGTATCGATGAATTTGACACTTATTACAACATTACGTATCTATAAATGTAATTAATTATAAGCATACTGATCCATGTCCAACGTAATCTAATATACTTTTTACATTTAAAATTGAATCTAGATGGAGTGCGTTAACGTTTATGTAAATTCTATATATCATAACGGATAACAGGATATTGTGACGAGGCGTCTAATATTTTATTTATGAACAATTTAAAATGATAAAATATGACGATGGAGTATTAGTGGATATACTTTCTGAAAATTATTACTCCCTTTCGGTGTATTTTACTTATTTATTTATTTTCATTTTTTCCCGCACGCTATACATTATTCAAATACATGACACGAAATGTTATACAATTAAATAAAAACGTACGAGCGTAAGTTAGATTAAATTATATTTCCTTCACTCGCCGAATAGGTTTTAGTTTTCTTTACTTTCACATAGTTTTTAAATATTTTAGTCATTTCAAAAATACTCTTTAAAATAACGCTTTTAAAACAAAAATTATAATTTATATAGGAGTTTTCAAAAAACTAGAAACTTGCGTAATAATAAATATAGCTTCGTTTTCTATATTAAAATAAAAATTGAATTTTTTTTTAATATGTTTGTATATTAAATATAACGAAATAATATTTCAAAAACATTAAAACATGACAAAAAATGATGTACAAGTACTAAACTAAGTCATACTAGATTCGTTTCAAAATGCTTTCAGTTGCCTCAATTGGATGCATCGGGTCAAGATCCAGGAGGAAGAAGATTTCGAATTGAAAATGGCGATTCTCTTGGAGAAAAAGAAGAGGTAATAATTATTGTTATTTCGATTAAATATTTAAGATACATTTCGGGTTTTTCATTAAAAATATTTTAATTTTCAATATGAACACGTATTTCAAAATACCACATTAAAACCAATAGTTTCTTTAAGTAGGTTGTCGCTTTTTTATATTCGCTGATTATTATTGATAGGCTATATACATATACACTCTCAGAATTTTTAAAATGGTAAAAAAAATCGAATTTTTATTCATTACCGACTTATTTAAGTACGAATTACTATTTTTAATAATTCCCTTCGTTCGGTGATTTTGATTTTTGTTGACCTACGCTATTTTTATTGACTGGGTTTTCTTTTGTCATACAGCTTGATTACTTGTAATATTTTCCCACTATCTACCTAGAATATATGTATATGTAAATAAATATACACACACACACACACACACACACACACACACACACACACACACACACACACACACACACACACACACACACACACACACACACACACACACACACACACACACACACACAC
>JAIPRN010002357.1:0-31653 GCA_025469175.1 Geopemphigus sp. TES_GeoC_2020
TTTAGAGGGTATCCGTTTGAATTGGAAACGTAAAAATTATCCGAATATTTCGCGCTTTTTCGATAAATATCACGCCCCTAAATTTCGTATTTTACATCGGATTTCCAGCGTACTAACACAACGAAGTGGCTAGGGGTTCGACCTAAAGATTATATAAATAACGAAATTAGGTCGTGTATGCTCGTACACCTAAAATAGGCCCTCGTAGTCGTCGTACGGCGTTAACGGGCAAAACTCGTGTCTAATTTTTCCGCTAGTTTCTGATAGGAAATGTAGTGCCTGAGTACGATGTTCCGCACCGAAACGGAACGTTATAAAAACCGGCGCGGCCGATTTATAATGGAAAAAATATTAAACGATGTATTTCCGTCGCCCGCGACCGGAGGTGTCTCGCGTCGGCAACGCGTAGTGCGCGATGTCTTCGGCTTTTCTACCGATGGTACGTGTTTTGGCGCCCCTCCGAATTCCACTTCGTTTGTTTTCGCGCCACGAGTTGTGTACGTAAACCGCGTGGGTTGTACTCGGACGCGTGTACGTTCGGAACGCCGATGGTTTCGGTGTTTTCGACGTAAACGTATAGCGGAACGAATAGCCCGACCGTTTCGCGTCGACTCAAACGACCGTGATTTTCGTGCAGGAATCAACCACGGGCCGATAACGGCCGGCGTGATCGGCGCTAGGAAACCTCATTACGATATTTGGGGCAATTCCGTGAACGTTGCGTCGAGAATGGAGAGCACGGGAAAAGCCGGATGCATACAGGTAAGCGCGGATTCCGTCGAGTTGGACGAGCGTCGATTTTTCTATTATTTATCAACCTAATCTGCCCTCCCTCCCTCCCCTGGAGGGTGTTTTACGAGCGGCGTTCGATACGAAAACAAATTTGGACGGAACGTCCGAATCCCAACTCTCGTTTGGACCGCCACCACAGTCGGTGGTCGTTGTCCGGCGAACCGTTCGAAATTGAAAACGCGCGGACGCGGCACGATACAAAACCCGTTGGTTTTTATTTTTACGGAATAACTTCTAGCGTACCAATATAGATTTCCGTCGCGTAAAACGCGTACATTGTTTCGTAAACGCACGCCGTTGCTTCGCGCAAAGACGCGGACGTTAACTTTGATGTCGTCGGTCGAACGGGTTCGTTTACAAGTTGAACGCGAAATTCCGTACGGACACGCCGGGAACGTAGCGGAATCGACGAAAGGGGGAGTGGGCGGTTTTCCTCGTTCATTTCTCGTTAACCGAATAGCGTTGGTGTTGTTGTTGTTTCGTGAAAACGCGAAACAAACAGGTGACGGAAGAGACGTGCAACATTCTGCAGCATTTCGGGTTCAAGTTCGAACAGCGCGGCCTGGTGGCCGTCAAGGGCAAAGGACAGCTGATGACCTATTACTTGGTGGGCAAAGGGCTTCAGCCGAGTCAGGCGCCTCCGCCGGTCATGGAGACCCTCGCGGAGGTGGAGGAAGACGACATAACGGACGAGGGTGTTGTGGTCAGACAAGCGTTGTTGCCCCAACCCAATCAAAACGGGTCCGCGACCTCGGGTTGACGGACTCCTGTAGATTCATAGGTGCGTACGCATATATATTCGCGTATTTAGTTAAAACATTCGGTTTCGTCTGTGTGTGTGTGTGTGTGTGGAGAGACTCGAATATTCGGAACGTTTTGAAAACGCGTGTTTCGTACGTATTGTTGTTCCAGGTGAACGGCGTAGACGGCAACAACGGCGTGAACGACAATCGTCGTCATACGTGTATACTTCAATCGGCGAAATGACCTACCAAGTACGAGATATCGTGAAATGTATTTATAGATTATACGAAAAATCGTGTCCGCGATTCGAAAATAGAGCCAATCTTAATTCTTTCGTGTACATAAAACGTTAAGTCATATTTATTATTGTTATCGTGTGTTCACTACACTATACGATATATACATATATATATATTTATTTATAAGCTTATTTTTGTCCTAACCGACGACGTTTTCTCGTTTCGTTATTATTATTATTATTATTATTTATTTACGCGCGCGTCTAATAATAATAATAACGCGTCGTCGTCGCTTGGACCGTCGACGGGACAGAAGCGAACGGTCCGCGTTCGTAATTATTACGCGGGCTTCGCGTCGGTCTTCTAAAACGTTTTCCATTCGTCCGATCCCGTCTGACGAACGGGCGACGTTTTAACGTCCGCGCACACGTCGACCGTTGTCGCGCGACAACAATCGTAGGTAACCCCCCCCTTCCGGCGTGTAACCTAACCGAGAAACGCCGACGATCGCGTAACGCGCCCAACTCGAACGCGATCCGAACCGGAGTACACCGCAACCGCCACGAAATTAAAAACTATTTCGGCCGCCGTATATCGGATAACGTCGCGGGATCGTCGACCTGGCCGTCCGTCCGCGTTTTCATTGACCAATTATCGACCAACCGCTCGACGTTTTCCCGTCGAATTGTCTCGATTCGTCGACCGATCGTAAAAATAGTTCGCAGTCGTCTCGGAGACAGTCTCTGCTGGCGGTACCGATCGAACGACAATTGTTCCGCCGAAACATCGCCGTTATGATACGACGACGTCGGACAAAATCGACGAAGATACCTCGGGACAAAATCGTACGACACTCTGGTAATGCCGAACGATAATCGCTTGTATATCGAATCGCGTTGAAAACGAACTGACTCGACCGCGGAATGTTGTTCGGGCCTGAGGGGGCCGAGAATACCGAACGAGCCGGTCGCTGCGCGTATTTCACGTTCGTTTTTATGTGATCCATTCCCTTCTCCAACAAAAAAAAAAAAACAAAATAAGGAACCGTCGTTTAGAGAAGCGAAAGTACGTCCGTCCGTCGGCGAAACGTGCGCATTAGCGAACGGCAGCGTACGGATGTTCCGTCCCCCCCCCCGCCCACGACCATTACACCGGAAATTCTCGGCGCCGCCGCATTTCGTTCGGAAAGTATAAACGAACTATATTCGCCGACAACGCGTAATAAGTCCGCGGGCTCGATTTCCCCGTTGTTGTTGTACGGTTCGTTCGTTCGTACATGGTCACCGAAACCGCGTGATGGCCGTCGTTCGCGCCACCTCACGTTCGATTATTGTCATTAGAAAACTAGCCCGCGCCGGGATATATTCGCTCATTCCGACGGTGGCCACGCGACGGCGGTCCAACACCGAACGCTCACGATAGCGCCGCTAATCGACGTCAACGTTCCGCTCCCCGATGACGAAAGGGACGATTTGAAACGATACGGGCGCGTTCGTAGTTGGGGAAAAGTAAATTCTCCCCGAAAATTGCGGTCGAACCCGGGGCGGTAAATCGAAAAATAAATTCGCCCACTGTCGAGAACCGATCGGGTTGAAAACGACGGACGTTCGTCTACGTTTCCCGCCGGTTACTACTCGTCTTCTGACCACCGGTCGGACGTACCACTATTCGGGCGCGACCGGTTTTGTTTCTCCGTCATCCCACTCCGACTCCGCATCGTCGCCACCACCACCACCACCAACCGTCGTCGCGTACAATCGATAATGTCGTTATTATCCGGCACGTACCTAACGGTCGGTGTAAAATACTTACGTTTAAGCGAATAGCGCGACCTCGACGTTTACGAAAAACGTTTAAAAAACGGTCTCGCGTACGTACGGGAACACCGTCACGCCCACCCGCCGCCCCCTCCACAAAAAAATCCGAACGACAATTTCGATCGTCGTTCCGTTCGATACGCGTAACGTTATCACGAACGTTCCGCGCGTTTTTTCTATATTGGCGCCAACGGTTTACCGAACGATAAAGCCCGTATTATATCGACATTTTACGCATCGACTCGATTTACGTGTAAATATACTGTCCGTCGTTTTTCGACGAATATTAAAACCACACATTAATATACTCGCTCCCTATTCGATAGCCAATAAAACGAGAACGTCCGCGCGTCGCCGATTTTCTTGTTTTCTTAATTTCTGATCGATCGAGTCTCTAGTTTAACTCGTTCGCATTTCCTAATAATTGTTATACATAGCGCGTATCGTCGTAATTTAAACTAAATTTTTAGAATACTATTATTATTATTATTATTATTATATATTCGAATAGTACGCGTGGCTTTTAGATATCTTAAATTATTATTAAAAATCGTGCGTATATATATATATATATATTTAAATTTTTAATAACGTATTCGTTTCGTTTCGGGTTTTTTTTTTTTGTAAGTGGGTACACTTTAGTTATCGTCGTCAGTGTACCTACGTAAACAATGTATTAAAAAAAAACCTTAATCGAATATTATTTATACGCGGTTATTAAAATGGTTTTAACGTTACCTTAATAATACTATATTATTATAATTATATTATATACTTTACTATATATATAATGCATTTTAGACAATGATGTATTCAGTGTAAAAATCTGTACTTAGATATTATGTACACGAACGTTTTTTTTTTTTTATCTGAATACAATAAATAACAATAGTGTACGAACGACGAAATCTTATTTGGATCGGACGTTCCGATCGTTTTACTGGTAGAAACTACAAGCAAAAAATCGTATTTAAATCCTTATTAGGAAGCTCGTATTTACCTAAACGCAAAATCCTGCGTATCGACTATTGGCCTACGACTACTATCCGAGGCCGAGAGTTGACCAATTAAGACCAAGGCGAACTACCGACCCGTGCAGTTAACGTTGAATAATTGTTAACACGGCGCTAATTTTTTCGGTAATTACGACGCGAAATATATGGCGTTCTTATTCCACTTACGTATAATTTTTTACGGTCGTTGATTGACTAGTCCGCAGCCTCGAACTTTATCGTTGGCGACGGCTGTTTTTCACCGTCAACCGGTCGTCGTTTACGTCATACACAAACACTGCTTGGGCCTCGAAACGTTGTAACCAGCGACGAACAAATCGCCGTTAATTTCATTGTCGCATTAATGAAGAGATATTGAAAAAACCGCGTTTAATCAATTTGTAACGATCGGCGAAAATCGTGAAAATGAATTTTTAACGCGCGTTTTTGGTTTTCAAGTACATACAGATATTTCCATGTTCATGTCTTAAAAATTCTCTGTCGCAGTAATGACATTGGTACACACACACATATATATGGAAGAAAGAAATACAATGGAAAGTAGATAAATAAATATTTGCATATTTAGAGTTAATTTTTCACAAGCCTTCTAATCTAACGGTGACGTAGGTAAATATTTCGAATTTAATTAACTACAAATACAAACGCTTTTGTGACCATTAGCGTTTCGTATTTGGAGTACCAACATTTTGGGCACAATATTTTGAGTATAATAAAATAAGAAAAATTACAAATATACTCATAATTTTAATATAGTAATATATATAGTATTTAAATTATTTATCGTATTATAAAAACTAAATAAAAATTGTCGCGTTTAATATAGTGTACTCGCTAAAAAATTTGATTAAGTCATTGGTTATTCATGCTACCGGATAAACTAATTAATCGTAATCGCGTTATTTATATTATCGTTTGAAATTGCTTTCGATATTAATTGTAATTGATTTATACAAATAAATTGTAAAACAAAACAATTTCCAATTAATAGGTAGAGCAATTTTAATTGTACAAACTTAAATGTATATTTTATTAAAACTGGATATAAAGAACGCATAGCTGAAATACAATTTAAAAGAACTAATCGCAATTCAAATATACTAAACGTGTTTCAAAAAATAATCCAGCTATTATTTATCTACATACGTATAATGTAGATAAATAACTTATAAATTTAAAACATACAAATTGGTATATAAATTCATTCAGTTTTGAGAGAATTACGTATATAAATATATACGTAACTAAAAAATAATAAATTAATAATATTATTTTAAATAATACAAACAATTTCAAAAAAGAAATTATACAATTTTCTACATAATATTGTTTATTTTTGTTGTATTTTGTTTATATGCTAAATTTAATTTTTAGTCAAAACTGGTAGTCAACATTAATTAATTGAACATTTTTATTTGTATTATACTAGTTAGTTTATACGTATAAATATATACAAAATTTATTATTTAAATTTTATTTGTGTATAAAATTGGTTTTACACGATCAAATGATAAAAAAAAGTGAAACAAGTCTTTTGACAAAACACCGTGACTAAGAATTGTTTAAATATTTATGTATTAATCAAATCCAACGAATATTATATAAAAGTGTGTAGTATGTGTATATATTATGTTACATTAGTCTCGTAAACTTCACGTCACTCACATTTTGTTTAACCTTTTACATTACATTTGGTCGGTTTGATCGACTAGTCAATTAAACACCTTACACAGTTCTCTATTGACACCGCAAGTTTGGTTGTAAATCTGTTACCGATCCATTGTATCACAACATGACAAGCTGTTTTTTTTAGACACACTTGCCTATTAATGAACATATATATAACACAATAGTGAAACGTTACATTTAACAATAGGAGCTTGGTCCTTAATACACGCATACAACTTAAATATCTAAATAAGTATTAAAATTAAAACTATTTTAATTATCTCAAAGAAAAGCAAATTGAAATTATTATTATATCACAACAATAATTATTTTCAAATAACCGACTGCACAATATTTCACATCAACATTTAAATAAAACACAAAGTACCATTACTTATTTATTATTTTTATAACAAAAATACATTTTTTTTTATATACATTATTACTAACAGTTTGGATAAATTTGCGTGATAATTAGTATCAACAGTTTTACAATTGCATCCTAGGTATGTGGTCAAAGTCTACTCATCACATACAACCAATAGCATGAGGGGCCACACAAAGGAAACGTTTGGGTAGGATTCAATTGGTTTCAATCGGATCAAATCCCAAGTTCTTTATAGGCCATCAGTACCAAGTTGCAAAACCCATACTTATTTGAAGAAATGGTACAACATATTTAAGAAGCATTCCCTTTCACTGAGTTTCGTAACTTATTTACTATCCAACGTTTATCCTACAGCTACTATATTTCAACCTAAGGTAGGTAAATTCAACCTTGCGTGACATTATGTTTGGAGTGCCATGCTGGTTTAGTAATAGAACGGGCAAAACTATGGTTTCGGCTGTATCACCATTTTAGATACCAAGCTAGTAAGTACCGGGCTATAACATCGGTTACATAGTAAAAATAAAAACACGCGTTTGATGACACATAATAATAATTTTAAGTAGACTATTCTGATATTTTAAAATATAAACACAAAAATTATTATATAAACAACTATATGTGCAAATTTTCTGTTTTCAAAATACAATGTTCCCAGACAATGCGAAAAGACTGGTTAACATTCTTAAGTTTTTTCTACTGCGTCTATTTTTCTTCTGTTATTGGTATCTAAAAATAAAAAAAAAATGTAATTATTTAGGCTACCAAAGAATTGTTAACAATGTCAGAAGTAAGGTTGGGTTAATAGTAGTTATAAGATCACAGACACAGTGATGGGATACTGACTGAAGCCTCCCCCTGTAGGAATAAAATTTATATTGTAATATAAATACTGCTCTCAAGATTTTTGATACCATATTTTAAAAAAAGGGAGTGGTATAAATATATATATATATGTATTTGGATAAAGCACAAAAGATGGACATTGTATATTATTGGATTTTACGGACCCTACAAGTACCTATTAGATAAAATAAAAGAATTATTTCTAAAATGGTTATTTTGTACATTACCAGATAATTAATATCTCTGTATATTAATAATTATTAGCGAATTATCTATAGTTAAGTGGGTAACATTCTGTGATAAAATATATCGAAATAAAATTTTTTTTTAGGTATATAGTTAGTTTGTACATTACGCTGTTCATACGGATAAAATTTATATTACCTTATTTATAGTGTACATTATTTATTTTGAACGAAACTATCATATTATCGCTAGCAATAGTTGTATAGTTAACTTAGTTTCTAACACGCAAAGAAACAGAGAAATAAAAAGTGAATAATAATGACAATTAACATAAGTATTGTTTGATCAGATAATATAAGGAAAACTGTAGTTACCATATATAACAAAGATGTAAAAGAAATTCCTGAATTAAGGTATGAATAATGGAAAGATAAGTTTTACAGACATTTATTTCCAACACAGGAAGGAAATATAGATCAATTATAAAGTCAAAAGAGCAACTAAAGAACCTAATAAATAATTGCTCAACACATTTATCAGAAACAGAAAGAAAATGTTTTTGCGAAACACAATAAGCACACATTATCATTTTATTCATTAATTTTTTTTATCATTAACTTTATTATTTTATTATCTAGTAAGGGAGCTATCACGTCTGTAAACATTACAATTATCGAAACTTAGTTCAGTCAAGAAACACTAATATTAAATCAAATTCCTATAAGCCAAATATATATAGTATAACTATTAAAATGTAGTAATTTCATTTATGAGCTACAACAGTTTTGATGGAAGACAAAGAGATAACAATAAGATGTGTTTTACTCTAGGTAATATAAGTATTACATGCATATTGGGAATAATGAAATATATGTAAGCAATTATAGACAAACTACCTGCATGACCATGGGAGCGTCTGAGTTCGAGGAATCTGCCTGGTCAGAGGATACCAATGGTTGTATGATTGTAAAAGCTCCCACAATTACAGCAGATAATCAGTTATAAATAAACCACACGCTTACACATGTTTCAATATTCCCACTATTCATGTAATACTTACCCAGAGTACAACAGAGGTTATTATATACTAAAGACTGAGATCTGCCTGGTGGTGGTAAGATTGGTTAGTGATAAATTCTGGTCTAGGAATATCGCTATGCAAGGAGCGCCGTGTGTAGGCTCTTACTATGCTCGATATAACAAGTGACTTCAATCTAACAACCTTTATTGCTGAAATGTTAAGAAATAGAAGGTACTTCGTGGAGCTGCAAGGAAAGAAAAGCCGTTGGAGGACTCAAAAAAATGGACTAGCGCAAGGTAGCGTATTAGCACCTTTGCTGTTTAATATATACATCAACGATCAACCTATACCATTAGGAACCCAGTGGTTCATAAACGCTGACGATTAAGAGCTCACTGTTCAGAATCACTCGTTTGAAAACATAGAAACGCACTAAAGGAAATGTTAAATTATTACAAAGATAACTGGTTAAAACCAAACCCTAACCAAACTCAAGCATGCACTTTCCATCTAAGAAACAAAGAAGCAAAACGAACAATAAGAGTAATCTGGGAAGGTGTCGAGATTGAAAATATTGAATACCCTAAATACCTTGGCGTTACACTAGACCGAATTTTATCATTCAAACATCAATGCGAATCTGTAAGATAAAAAACACGCGCGAGAAACAACCTGATTATGAAGCTCACAGGAACATCGTGGGGAGCGGACCCAAATACTGTAAGAACATCAGCACTAGCATTATGCTACTTAACAGCCGAATATGCTGCCCCTGTATGGGCCAGATCATGCCATGTGAAAAAGGTCGACATTGCACTGAACGAAATCTACAGGATAATATCAGGATGCCTTAAACTAACACCGGTCGAGGAAATACAAGCACTATCAGGAATAGCCCCACCAGATATTAAGAGAGATTGCATGAGAGATAGAACGACATAAACAACTCAACGACCCCGACACCCACTATATGGAAAGAATCCACCGCTACCACGACTTAAATCCAGAAAAAGCTTCCTTAGTACGATTCAACCAATAAAGAACCCACCAGAAAAAGAAAAAATCAATAGATGGAATGAGAGAATACAAAACACCACGAGGGAATTAAAAGAAGAGCTACCTAATGGAAAAAACTGGAAATGGGAGAAATGGAAGGCATTAAATCGCTTAAGGACAGGAGTCGAGCGATGCAAAGCCACACTTAAGAAATGGAACATATTAGGAGAAGGCACTACCAACTGCAAATGTGGTCAAACATAGACAATGGGCCACCTACTACAATGCCCCCTAATAGGAACTACTTGTATAAAAAGAACTAAGGTCTAAGACCTGGCAAATGACAAAGCGGCAACAGTTGTGACTTTTTGGATGACCAAGATCTGAACGACACGAAAGAAGAAAAAAATAGAGGTTATTTATGCATTAAACTATGAACAATGTTAAATTTTTTTTACCACAAATTAATAACACACAGGGATCTGTGTACTAAAAAATTCTTTAAGTCAGTCTATTTAGCATTATTATGACTAACTCTCAATAAGCATCTAGCTCTTCGTATTGGAAAACAATTTAATCATAAAACTAATGAACAGAAAGTTGAAATAAGAGTAACCACTATTTAGCAAATCGAAATGTACATAAGACAGCAATTGTCACATCATAATTACCATAATCTGTTTTCATTAGGAAAAAGGAAATATTTTCGCCCAAGATAATTGCGTAAAATTAAGTCACTCCATTAGAGACAATATTATAACAATATCAGCAAAAGCAGTAGTAGTCATTCATTACTATAAAAATATTTCGATTAATATAATTATAGAAATACAATAACTTGTGTTTACATAATACAATGTCTCTATACCATTTTTAAAATAAGCACACCATGCTCATACATTCAAATGATCGCCAAAGAAACTCTCGGGCTCCCTAGCGAGTGCCAGACATACTGTGATTGGATATTATTTGTGGATTGATATTGTAGTTACGATGATGCGATGATAGTTGTCATCATAGATCCACACAGCTATTATGCCGAGTACTAAAATATCATACACACCGCTGACAATGGTCTATGGAGGGGAGATATTAGTCCGTCACCTGGTGCATCTTTATTCTGAAAATAGTATATTTTAATAGAAATTGAGCATTTTTTAAGGTTTTGGATATGAAATTGAATATTGATGAAATACTTAGCTGTAATGGATTTATATGTACATATATATATTTGGGTAAAGCACAAGAGATAATGTATATTATCTTGATTATACAGACACTGCAAGTACCTAATGGATAAACTAAATAATAAAATGAGTAACTAGAAAAACTTAACAATTGTTATATATGTATAAATACCTTTATATTTGGTTTATTCGTTGAAGTATTAGGAAGGGTACTTTAGCGATATACTTTTGTCATTTATAACTATAAAAATATTACAATTAATATTATAGAAAAAATTGTATTTATTATAAGATACTTCTCAAACTTGCAATTAACTCTTGAAAAATGTACCAACATTTGCGATAAATTTCTACCATGTTCATAGTAACACACTAGTCCAATGAAGAAGTGGGCAAAACCATAGTTTCTGCCATACCATATTCTAAATACAAAGCCAGTAAGTACTAGACTATAATATCACTTATAAAGTAAGAATATAAACAAGCGTTTTAATTTTAGCTTAGTTATTTAGATAGTTTTAAATACAAGCACAAAGATCATTATATAAAGAAATAAGTGGAAATTTTTCTGTTTTCAAAATACAATATTCACAGACAATATGTAAAGTTCTATTGATGTTCAACGCCTATTTATAATTTTAATAATAATTCAATTAATATAATTAAGAACATTGTATTTACTATAAGATACTTCTCAAACCTGCAAGAAATTATGAAAGATATAGTATCCAATTATATTAAATTTTTAAAATATAATAATCTCTCAAATAGTAAGATTTACTTACTTTTAAGTAGTTTCATTCATTTTCTTGAGTTTACTACACTTATTTTTTATACTATCCTTTCATTTATCTTCTATAGTTTGAAGCGACATTTTTAAAACTATTTCTACTTCTGCATACACCAGTTACTAAAAAAAATATTTTTATATCTTAAGTATATATACTTAAGGGTACTTATATTTTTTTCTTAAAGTAACATGTAATTAAGGCTATTTATTCAAATAATTAGATTATAACTTCGATTAAATAATAATAAGTAGTAGCAAACGACTTTATTAATAATTTATAAATATTTATATTACTTTATAAACTGATTGACACCTGACTCTAGATTATTTGACATAATTGACAGTTATGTTTGTTGTTTTTGGACAAAGCTTTCATCTTGTTCTGATGTTCTCTAAGTATTAAATAGTAATTAGTAAGTAATTGTCATAATATTTGGATATTTGCAGAGAACTTACAAAGGTATCCACCAGTCGGTAGTTTTGTTAGAAGTATTATATTAAATATAATATATTTTAAATATATTTGGACAAAAATACTATTTGATTTGGTTTTGTATTTATTTACCGTTAGATGTCGTTAGGTGCATTTGTAGAAATTATTTAGGCCGATGGTTAAATTTGAAGGCGTAGGTTTTAAATGAAGTTTTTTTTATACATAAAATAAATAATGACGCATACACAAATAAATAAGAAAAATAAAATATTAGGCACCTACTATCTGTGGGTAGACCGTCAGATCGACAAGGAATGTTGTCACCGGCAAACATAACAGTGTGACCCGAAGTGATAATAATGAGAGTATGATACTATGTAGTGCACAAGCTTTATTTTTACATAGATAATAACCAAACTTAGAAAATTAATCTTAAATATTCGTTATTTTCAAATGTAAACAATTGAACAGTCATAAAAATGGTGTAATTTTACGTGGATTATTAATAATTTAATAACATAATACTTGATATATGAATTAAGGCTACTGTAAAAGTACCTTAAATCTAATAGTAATAGAATACTTCACTTTCGTCGATTTTAATTATCACCAAACTAACCTTATTTATTTACCTAGATATTTCGATTATTAATCTCCTTGGGTTTAATGGCGTCTAATAGTTTACATTACTAGGAGTTGAGCGTCACTTCCGATCGTGGTCATTTGTTGTCGAACTGTCAGAGTTACAGCCTGTTTGTTTCCATATTTTTTTTCATTTTTTTTCGTTGAACACCACTATGGCCATTTCCTTCTTTTTTCATCAATTATTCTTGGATCCCGCTACTTCTCGTCCCATTTTCAATAACGCCGGAGACCAAGTATTATGTGAAGTGCTGACTACAAGTGAGTAAAATTTCAGCTTAAAAATACTTAATCGATCCTCTCACAAATAATTCTTTTATTTTTACTTTAATGGTTTCTTATGCTGAGAATGAATATGTTAACGTTGTTGTGCACCATCCGTTGAGACTGTTGGGGATTTGAAAACCCACCGTTGATGGTAATTCAGGTAGTCAGTTAAGATTTGGTAGTGGGTTCGTTTAGGAGCACACCAGTCTCTTCAGAGGCGTGGGTTCGAATTCCACCGCTACCACCAGTTGTTGTGTACCATTCGTTGAGACAATAGAGCATTTGAAAAACTGCCGTCAGTTGTAATTCTGGTAGTCGGTAAAGATTTGGTAGTGGATTTGTTCAGGAGCACATGAGTTGTTTGAGGTTAAATAGATTTATAATGTGTTGAGTAGACTATTAAAATATAATTATATTGTCTTACAGTAACTTTAAACTATTTGTTAGCGCATGGAGGACTCGACTGACATCGCACACCTTCAGATAACTGTGTCACAGTGTGTCGACGGCCGTCAATTGTTTAAATAGTAAATACTAATTAATTTCACAAGGGTTAATTTGACTGACGTCGCACACATTTGGACTACTATTAGAAGGTGCAATGGTAGGCAGAGATATGCCTAAATAGCAATTTTCTAGTTCTATTTACAATTGTTTATAACCTATTTAATACTATTTTGCAAGAGTTTATAACATACTTAATACTATTTTGCAAAGGTTCACAACAACGTAAATTCTTATACTTTATTACAATACTTGCTATTTTTTATTTTAATCTGGTGAAATTATAGGGATGGTGATAAATAGATATTACTCAATGTGTCTATTGTATGTCTTAAGCACTGTCACATACGTTACATCAGTATTTTACAACGCAAACATCGAATTACCTGATGAATATCTTTAGAATTTATCTCAGTGATAGAATGGCTTTGTATGATAATTAACGAAGTCAATCAGCGAGCAGTGAGATTTCACTTGTAAAATTTAATATATGATAGTCTGTTAGAACTATTGTTTACATTAAGCCACAACAATGTAATAACTAAAATCATAGTAACTGTAGTTCAATATTTGAGTATGATGCAATAATATCTATAGGATGTACAGAATACATATTGTAATAGGACACTGAACTTCGCTTTAGAGATTTTATTAAGGTAGATGAGAAATAGAAATTAGAAGTAGTTGCGACTAAGGTATTCAATATTGCAGTATCACTGTGAACATAAATGACAAATATTTGTAATATTTCTGTATATGTGGATAGTTTTCTATATTAATCTAGTGAAAAAAATATCATGCTTAGAGGGAAATATGCTTCCTACTTCCTACAGTATTGAACTGTGAATAAAAATTTCATATCCAACATATAAACTAAGTTATAAAAAAAAGTGACATGAGTATTGAATTTGTCTCAGTATTTCAAAACGTTATTAAATCGCTAATTTTTAAATTGTTTTGTCTTAAATTAAACAAAATTCTGAAAATTAATTTTTAAATATTCCCTCTATAAAAAACAATTTAAAGTTTTTGAGTCATAGTAAAGTACATTTGTTCCAATTTTTTAAATTTTATGTACCTAAGTATTATTAATTAATATTATTTTATATGTAACAGCTGGGTCAGTAAAATCTATGTTTATAAACATAAATATACTCGCATCAATTGATGTTACATTGCCGTCAGTAGTTAATGAAGACATGCAAGTTTCATCTAACGAGAACATGGGTTATAACTCCTTTGAAAGAGGTATAATATTTCAAATTTAATAATTTTAGTTTCTATAAATAAGCTAGGTATATAATAGATTATAATGTTAATTTAATAATTTTTTATAAAAATGAGATATTTTAGTTATTTAAAATTATTTTATTGTACAGATAGTTATTTTTCAGTAACTGTTCCTTGGAAACATATTCAATGTGAATTTGCACGTAAATAATTAATAAAAATTCACAGGTTTATAGTCTGAAGATAATATGCTATCTCGGCTATGCTTATTCTCTGCCCTATTTTCTTGTCCACCGCCCAACACTGAACCATATAACATGGATTATTTAAATTTATTTATTATTAATTTAATTTTTTTTAAATTATGTATAAAATAATTTATAAATGGTATTTTTTAAAATCAAAATTATACGTCATTCTATTTTGTTCTACAAAATTATTAAAGCATGTTTATGATATCTAAATTTATATCTGCCGTGTTTCGGGATTGTTTTATCATTTTTTTATGAATATGAATAGCACATCAATTATATTTATGACATTTCAATTTAATATTAAATATTATGTAAATTATTTACCAGATTATAATGAGTATATAAATATTTAGAAACAGATTAAAAATAATTTGTTTTATAGTTAAAAAATATATATCCTAGAAATTAATAAAGTGCTTAGATTAAGGTTGCCATATTTACAGGAATTTTGTCAGGGAATTACTGGTTTTATGAATTGTACCCTGATGTTTTGATGAGTGATCCTAGGATGCTTGAATGTCCTGGTTTAAAAAATAGAACAATTAGGATTTTTATAATCTTGTAAAAAATTGATCGATTAAAAAATGATTCTTAATAGTTTAATATATATATATTCAATGTCTATCTTCTGATCTATATTTTTAATTTCTTTAATCTTGAAAAATATTTAGGTATTGTTATCTTTTTAATTAATTTTATTTTTGCCATTTGTTGAACATAATTATTTATTTATATTTTGTTTAATAAGTATGCTTCGGCACTGTTTTCTGTTAGTTTGATATATTGTTTACATCAACTATCAGGTGTTTTTATTTAACATAACACAAAATATGCTAAAAAAACTGAATTATCTAATTTGGGTGACTGACTAAATTATATATTTATATCAATAATTTTGTTTAATTAATACTTTTGTATATAGTTATTATATTCTAAAATTTAGTTTATTTTTTATAATTATGAATCTATTGAATTCATTTGTAAAATGTTATGTAATTAAATTAAAGACTTACTTCAACAGTTAAAACAAAGGCTTTTTGTTTCTATTTTTCTTATATATCGCAGTTTCAAAAGATAATATTTTAATAACCTTAATTTGGATATTACTATAAATTAAACAGTTTCTATTTTTTTCTTTATTAAATACTGATGCAATTTTACATTGTTAGATATTTTGAGGAAAATTTGTATT
Organism: Geopemphigus sp. TES_GeoC_2020; assembly: GCA_025469175.1. Classification (NCBI taxonomy): domain Eukaryota; kingdom Metazoa; phylum Arthropoda; class Insecta; order Hemiptera; family Aphididae; genus Geopemphigus; species Geopemphigus sp. TES_GeoC_2020. The sequence goes on from JAIPRN010002357.1 coordinate 16,210, forward strand.
TGATAAATGTACAATCACTTAAAATCTGTATGAAATATTATTCCCTATTTTATTGCAGGTTACATTTAAGATAGTTATTTAAAATTGTATTTCAAACTACCGTTAAGAAATTAATTGGGTGTTTTAATGGCTTATTGAAATTGTCTAATTATTTAATTATAAAATTAAATAATTTTTTTCAGACCCACGTGATATGTCGTATGTAACAAGTTCTTTTCTTAATTCAGGTAATATACATTTTGTATATTTCAAATGGCTTATCAGTTTAATAAAAAATTGAATATTATTTGTTTGTATATATATATATTAAATAATTATGTTATCTAAAATAATAGATAGTTACTAATCTTTTAATTAAGTAAAGTTTCTTAATATAACAGAAAAATATATTATACATATTTTTTTAAGGTTTTATATGGACTTCTCGATATCCAACTTGTGAGGACAATGCAGCGCTTCAAATGTTGAGGAAACTTGTGACTTCTGAGCCATTTGCAAAAAAATTGAATGACCCTACAATTGAACATAATGAAGTTTGGGAAATGATTTGTCTTGAACTGAAAAAGTTTAATTACATATTTGCCAATAACAGTCGTCAAGGCGGGCAAATATGTGAAGAGATGTGGACATACTTGAAAAGCGAATTTGATGGTATTGAGAATATTGATGGTACTGATGAAATGAATGGTCCTGGTGACATCAATGGCCCTGGTGACATTAATGGTCCTGATGAAATGAATGGCCCTGATGAAATGAATGGCCCTGATGAAATGAATGGCCCTGATGAAATGAATGGCCCTGGTGACATTAATAGCACTAATGATATTGAAGATCCTGGAAAGACATCTAAGAATGATATAAAACCTCCAGTTGACTCTGTTGTAAATAACAAACTGCCAACACCAGTGAAGTCTCATGCAAACTCAAATAATGATAATAGACCACCGCGACAGGGTAATAACAATGAAAATTCTTGTTCGTCCCTTGCTTCAAACAATAGCCGCCTTGACCAACTTATATATTTGCATCAAAACAGCGTTAATGATATCGAAAGACATGTGAAAATGACTTTTGAAGAGAAGTTAACATTGTTGGCAGTACTTGAACAATATGAGGAGCTAAAGGGTGACAAGCCAAATAATGCAGAGTGATTATTTAACTGCTAAATTTATCAATTAATACTTTTAAAAATAAAATATTTAGTTTTATAGTTTTAATCTACATTTTGTAACGGTATAATTTCAGTACCATGCGCAATTGTATTTTTTATTATTAATTTGTATTAAATTCTTTTTTTTTAATTTTATTTAAGACTCCAGTTTTGACTGAATATAATTGTATTTTTATTTATTTAAATTGCCAAATTATTTAACTATTGTAAATGATAATTTGCTCAAGTAAATATAACTTTCTTATAAGAATTAAATAGTAATTGTAGACGATGGAACCAATACATACGTATGTTTCAAAAATGTATTTTTTTTTTTAACTTGTACATCATGTATATACATACTTGCGCTGTATTCCAATATGAATACACCATAGTTATAACAGGTTATATAATTTTTTCGAGTTTAATAACCTTCCATTAATTAATGGAATTACAGATTGATGGATGTTGGTCGATTGTGTAGTTCTGCTGTTCACGGGGTTGGCCTCATGATTGGCTAACACGTTTGTTCACCCCATTTTATATGATCGTTGTGGAACAATTATATCGATACCCACCCTAAGTGGTGCGTACGAATTATTTTAGACAGTGCGTACGAATACTGGTCCGGAGTTTCATAGATACGCTGTGTCTTATTCACACAAATCGTCCAAATCTGTAACAAGCTGACACCAAAAAGTGAGAGGTGTGTGTGGGACTGACAAACAAGGCGGCGTTTGAACAGTGAAGGGAACGACGATAACTATTTAGGCGTACGGAGTCCGCAACCGAAAATAACGTAAAAGTAATTCGTTCGGTGACGATTGTACATACGAATCTTCGTAATGATTATAACGCGCGCAATACACCTGTTATTTCGTAATTCCCGTAAAACGATCGCGTGAATTAGTCATATTGCGGCCGCACCGGTTTTTACAGTCGGTTGTTGATAGAGTATGTTAGTGTCTATAATCATTGATACGATGGAGGACGACGAACCGTTGATAGTCGAAATTATATCTTTATTGTCCGAGAGTAACAAAAAAAAAAAAAAAAAAGGATTTTTTGATAAGAGCTATTATGAAATATCATCATGTCGATTTTAAAAGTGACTTCATACTATTCTCCCTACGTAAAAACTCGTTTCGAGTGCCAGTGCTCGCGCATTTCATTTAATCAGGAACGAACGAACGTCAAACTTATTTTACGACTGATAACGTAACGCAAAATATGGCTTGACTATTGACGATAAGTTTATATTAGTAAGTCTCCTCGAAATTACCTTGAATGTAAATCGTTCGATTCGATTTTGCTCGCGGCGTTTGGTTAACAACGTCCGAAACGATTTTCGTTCCCGGTTGTATTTTATTCGTTTTCAAATAGTCGACTCGACTACACAAAAATCAATACGCCTTTCTCGTTTAAGACGAATTGGATAGTAGTCATCAATGTTGTTGTCATCAGCAGTGTTGGCTTTAGTTCGTAAACGCCAACCTCCAACGTCTCTGTCTATTGTCGGTGCACGTTGTCACATCAGCACGACCAGTAGTCTGCAGCGTTCAAGGATGGTATTGCCATATATCCCACCCGTGAGTTATGTCTCCTCACGAGTGTTGCGTATTTTGGGATGCAATCCCAGTATCATGACATTACAGGGTACAAACACGTACGTGATTGGAACGGGACAACGGTGAGTATTTCACTCGAATAATTATCGTGTACTATATCGTTTTGAGTGAGCAAAAGGACATTGTGTCAATGGGTGTTCCTTAATTAGTGCTTTGGTTTTGGAACCCATTTCCGATATTCCAACCGTCGTAATTGGATTCAATTAAACAATTTTTTTAAAATTATGAATGTTATCAGCCCCGTTACTTGCACAAGTACATTTCTACTTCTCTTTTAGCTTATTAAAATAAACTATTCACGTCGTTCTATCATTATTCCTCCATTGTTCCTTGTTCAATGTCATGTTAATATTGAGTAAGTCATTTATTCTAGTTATATCATTCTATTGTGTAAAAACATATTTGGTACAATTTCACTATCGGTATTTTGTGCTCAAAAAAATCAAGTTCATTTATGTTTCATACATTTGTTACAGACGTGTTTTAATTGACACTGGCGATGCAGATTTTCCAGAATATATAGAAAATCTTCAAGAAACTATGATCAAGTATGACTTTCAAATTGATGACATCATAGTCACACATTGGCATTCAGATCACATTGGTGGAGTGACCAATGTATTGGACATGATCCCGAATAAAAATGGTTAAATATTTTAGTTTTTAATTTATTTTAATCGAATAATAATCGGTTTTTAATTTTGGTCATCGTGTTTAATTTCCAATTTGTTCGTCATTAGTCAGCAAAATCAAAATTGCTTGGCTTATGAAGTAATGCAAATTTCAGATAGCTTGACTGAATAGTGAACTGACTATTATTGCAATAGATTATAGAAATTAAAATTTTTAAATAATCTAAAATGTATTTATATTTTAGAGTGTAAGGTTTGGAAGTTCAAATCTCCTGATCCATATAACAAACATAATTATAGTTTTCCATTAAATGACATCAAAGATCAACAAGTATTCAACGTCGAAGGTGCTTCATTAAAGTAATTAATTTGTTTATCAATATTGGGCAAGTTTTTTTTAAACTTATTAACGTTAAGTTAATAAATATAATAATAATCTATAAAATCGAATAAAAAATTATTTTTTAAGTTGTCAAATTTTTTCAACGTAGTTTTTGAAAAATATTTAAAATTTTCATATTTTTAATTAATCAAAGCTAGAAAAACAATTACAAATTACAATTGTTTTTTATTTTGTAAATTAAAATAAATCTATTTGTATAAAAATGGCACGTGTAAATGATAATAATAATTAAACTAAATTGGTATTCATAATATCTATTAATATTACAATATTGGTTGTTAATAAGTAAAAAATAATTACTTTATGTTTTTATTGCTCTAGATTAGATAATTCTGTTTTAAATTTAGTGTATAAAATTGGAAAATGATTAAGATATCATATTTTTAAATAATGAAGTTACCATAAAAATCTAATTTTAACCTTTTATTTAATCTCTTAGTGCCTTTTTTCTTTTTTTTTTCCACGGTATCGGCAATACCCTCACTGGCTCGGAATGCATGAAGGCAGTACTTCGGACCAGTGAGTCGCCATCGTTTATTGAAAAATTTAAATTACAAAAAGTCTTACAAAAACGATCATCCTTAAGGGTAGGCGAGCAACACGAGCTATCCCCACTTTGTTTTACCTTGTCCCCTGTACATCGAATCTAATTCACAATAATCCTTAAGAACTACCACTTCTTAAAAACTATCACGTGAATGGTGCGCGGTGACAGGACAATACCCTGTCATGAGGCAACCATTTACATCATCCGCGCAAATTAAAATAAAACAAAATACAAAATAATCTTTCTTTCCCTGTTTAGCGGCCTAGCCGCTACCTACTCCTGCGACCACAATGGAGCTGTCAAGTGCCTGCCTCAACCTCTTAGTGCCTAGCTTCGATAATATTATGTTTTCTGTACTAAGGTATATATGTATGTCATTACTAATATTGCATATATAATATTTATAGGATTCATCATGCACCTGGACACACACCTGATCATGTGATTGTTACACTTGAAGAAGAGCGGGCATTGTTTTCAGGAGATGCCATTCTTGGAGAGGGTACATCAGTGTTTCAAAATTTGAAGGAATATTTAAAATCATTACAATTGATTTTAGACTTACAGCCAAACATTATATTTCCAGGCCATGGTTCTGTTATAGATGTAATTGATAAAAATATTTATGACGTATTAGATGGGCAAATTTTGAATCAAACCAAACTATATAACAAATGTTAAAGCAAATAATTTATCGTTAACAGTAAATTTTTGTTTCGTGATTTTTTATCGGCATACATTAACTTAATTATTTAAGATTTAACGCTATTTTAATTTTAATTTCCTATTATAAATTTTAAAGCCAATATCTCGATAAACCATTATTCGGTCTTTTCCATTTACTATTTCTTGTAATGTTACATCAAATCTTCGATTGCTCAAAAGCATGCTGATAGTATTTGTTAATTTAAATTTCTTTATTGTCTGATATAATTTTTTCAGAAATAATCTGTGGTGTACTGTATAATAGGCAGTAGTTTGATCAATATATGCCACGCTCGTTATATTTTTTGTCTCGTATCCTTCTTCAATGTGATGAACTAAATTTAGAACTTATAAAATTTTCCCTGCTAAAAACCTGCCTGTTCACTTATTAGTTTTTTCTCTATCTAGTGGTTTATTCTATTTAAAATCATTCTCTTAAAAAATTTATACATGTGACAGAAGCAATATTGGTGTGAAATTTCCGGTATTAGTTGGATCTTTACCAGTCTTAAGGACGGCTATAATTTTAGTTTTTAACCGTATATAGGGCATCGTCTCATTTTGTATGCATTAAACAATTTTATGATCCATTCACGAGTTTTATGCCAAAATTGCTTAATTTGATTCGTCATCAACCTATCTACTCATGTAGCATTTTAATATTTCGTTGTTTTAATTTTACCATCTAGTTTTTCCATGTTGAGTGAATTTTGAGATATTCCATTTCTTTTTTCCTCACTCTCTTTGTATTTTATTTAATTTTCTCAATTTTACCAGTCATAAATAGTGTGTGCACTATTTGGTTTGCTGTTATATTTAAGAATGTTTTGTCTATATTTTTTCATTGTCTAGGTATCTTAGAAATTTCTATGCTTTGTGACTGTTTTTGAAATGTCCAGTTCTATTGTTCTTATCCAATCATTCATTTTACTTTCTTTAATATTTTTTAATAGTTTTTTTCCCCATTTCTATAGTGTTATTTGCCAATGAATTTTCTTCATACATTGTTGTGTATTGTTCATAATTTTTGTATAGTCTTTGTCTCATTCCAAGTATGAAGTTTTCCCTGCATACCCTAGATATGTTGTTCCTTGATAGGATTTTTACATTTTTAATAAATTTATTATAGTTTTGTTTTCTTGGTTTATTATTATATAATATAATAATAAAATATTATTACATTATAATATTTATAATATAATAACTAATAGTTATTACTTTGTCTAACTCTTGGGAAAATTCTGTCCGTCGTTCATAAAATTGAAGCTTCGTTAGCGAATTACTTACCTTGGTCTTATGGCTGTGTACTATTGTCATATGATTGGTCTATGTTGAGTTATAAGTATTGATTTTAATATTTGTTTATAGCTTAGGTTTGTTATCTTATCATTCGCAAAAATATTGTCCGGATTATATCCTCTGCGCCCCCTCTCGCTATTAAAGGACGTTGGTAATTTAAAATTATAAATCATTGTCAGTTGGTTTGTCTCTGTCCAGTCTTCCAATGTGACACCATTTTCATCAGTTTCAGAGTATCCCTAGTAAAACCTATGGCTATTAGAATTACTTATAACAAACAATGTCTCTTCGCATCTAAAGTTTTCAGTTTTTGTAAACCCAAATTTTGTGGAAGAAAATTTATATATCGATGTTATCGTGATTTCTCCCAAATCTACTGTTAGAAATGTCTATATCCTTCCTTTCTTTAACATTTTTTGATATTATGTTAGTGTCGGTCTTACAAAAATTGCAGTCATATTTTTGGTGTGATCTTTCTACCACTAGTTTCATTTCATTCATTTTGAGTCAATTATAGTGTGTAACACAATGTGTCTTCAATAATGCGTCACACTTAGTTTCTTTGCACATATTAGATAATATAGTTTCTATTTCGGGTATTAGTCCTTCGATATTTATTGACACTATCATGAGGCTTGGCCTTATTGTGAGCTTTTTTATACACTTGCCATATTTGAGAGGATTGGCCAGCAAAAATTATGTCACTTTTCTGTAGATCATTCATCAACTGCGATTTTTGCTGTTTCCAGAGGCACTACGTGAAATATATTTAGTATTTCCAGTAGTACCTTCTTTTTAGGTAATAGTAAAAGCACATATTCGTTATTATCAAGTCATGTCTGACATATTTCCACTAATCTATTTCTATCGGCCCATTATTCTGGGAAAAACAGCCTTCCTAATCTTCCATCTATCACTAATACTTCTTCTGAAATAGCCGTAAAAATTATAATTTCATTTATTGATCAAGTTAGTTTCGTTATCTAATTAGTTGTATTTTGTTCTTTCCAACTGTAATCTATCATAATTGTAGGGGTGTAATAGTTTCTTCTAAAAGCTAATAATTAAAAAAAACAAACGTTACTTGGTTTTTTATGTAAAAAGATTTTCATATAAAATTTAACGTTTATTTTGTAAAACACAATGTTCACGCTACACTATTATACCAATTTATCCAAACAATATTAAAAATTTATCGATCGATTTGCAAAATGAATAGTGACAAAATAGTGTGGGTGGATTGGAATTAATAATTGTATGTTCGATTCGACCTATCTCTAATATATAATATATAAGCGAAACTAAGAGTTTAGTCGATTATTAGTTAATTAATAATATTAGGAGTTTTTTGTATTTTTCTCGAACAAATTTTTTTAGGAATTCACTATTTCTTATGTTTATGTTTGCAGAAACCAATTGATCGTGTAAATAACTACATTAAACATAGATTGGAAAGAGAAGAGCAAATATATGATTTAATTAATAGCAATCCGGAGAAACGCTTGTCTGAAAAAGATCTCGTATATTTAATGTATTCGGTAAAATATCAATTTTTTTGGGTAGTTTACTCTGAACAGAAACCAACCGGATAATTCTTTGTAAAATTGTACACAACGCGTTTTTATTTTACTTTATAGAATTTGAACGACAATTACAAGGATATAACATTGTACATAACTCGGAAACATCTGTGCAAGTTACAAGAAGACGGTAAAGTACGGACTACAAGTAGCAAGGACGTATGGACTATCGCTTAAAAATGGACGCGTAAACGGATTTTCGTTGAGACGTTTTTATTTTTATTTTATTTTACTTATATAAATGTGTGTACGCAAATAAAGTTTTACTATACGTAAAGTGATTTTTGTATTGTGTTAAAAAGCCTTGCCAATTACGAACGTCCGTAGTTTTCTTCGACAGAAAACTGAAAAACAATTCTAATAGTCTGTACTACTAATGTACGAATATATCTATATATATATAAAGGAGCGTTTTTTTTGTACCAAAGGTAAATGTCGTAAATGTTCGGCGGCTAACGATTTAACGAGGTGCGCGCTCAGGAGAGTCGAAAATTTCGAAAAACCAAACGACAAGCCTCGATCAGAAATACGGCGCGCTCGAAACGGGAACGTAGTTAGATTAATGGCGGGCAACCGTGACTCGGCATTATCGAACGTCGCGTACGGTTTTTTCGTCGGCCACCACAAAACGACATTACCGTACGGTGCAACGTTTATTCTCTTTGGACCGCGACTGGAACGACACGGTGTCGTCGGCAATGCGCGTGCGTGCGAGACCCGTACGGCAGTGACGAGAATTCGCCATGATAAGTGTGTAGCGACGATAACGAGCGCCCCTGTTGATTTGGTCCTTGAATTAACGTACGAGACGACGTGCCGCGGCCGCCATTCTGTACTGCGTCCGCCATTCTGTACCGCGTCCGCGTTTTGTCCGAACCTCTTCGTGGCCGACCCGAATGTCATCGCGCCCGTTCACGACGATATCCGACTTCGTTTTCCGGCCACGTAACCGCAGCGTGTAATCGTACCGTTGTCCGTCCCGCTGTCGTACCGTACGTACGTACCGTCCATTTTATTTACCCGTTCGTCGAGTACGTGATTCGCGCGTGTGCCAAACATGGACAACGACCAGCCCGGCGGTTCTTCGTCGCGTTTAAACCCCGTCGAGCTAATCGTGCCACCGTCGGCCGGTCAATCGCGCCCGGCCCCCAGGATCATAACGATGTCCAGCGGCACAAACATCGGTTCCGTCAGCACCAATCCCATTGTTACCGTCGAGCCCGCGGGCATTGAGAATCCGGCGAACGTGCGCAACTTGAGAGACATATTGAAGTTCACGACGAAAATGACCGCTGATGCCGCCACTGAAAACAACGATGTTATCGACTTGACTTATGCCGACGAAGTGGTCGAGGTTCGTATTATTCGTCGTCGTCGTTTAAATCGTTATTGCCCTCGCCCGCGTGTTCGTCAATCCGTCCCATTTACCAAATATTTCGCGTACGCCAAGTCGCTTGTGGTTACGATCATTGACTCCGTTTGTGCGTGGGTAACAATTGTGATACGTTCGGGCGTCTGTTTTTAACAAACGCGTACACCTTGTAAATAATATTTATCGGTAACCCATTCGAGTAACAACTATGACTTCATTCCAAAATCCAATATGGCGACTCATCGTAATTAAACGCGCCTTTTTCGTTTTTAGTTTACAATATTACGTCCGTAGAAGATGCTCGTCTTAAATGATTTGTACCGTTTTCGTTATTATTTATTACGTGGATTATTACGAATCTGTGATTAAATACTGTCGGTGAAAATCGATCGCTCGTTTACTTAATTTTTATCGAATACATTATTTTCAGACTTAACCACATTCATATTATGTTGTTCAGTTTGTATATATATATATATATATACACATTTTGAAATTTTAGATTATTTTGTTCGTTATAAAATTGGCGTAATTGTTTCTACATAAGTATTTATAAACAGATATTTTTATTATATAAGTATATATTTCATAGTTTTTTTTAAACTTATGTAAAATTGAGACTTAGTAGATTAGATTATTGTATTAATAATAAACAAATGTCTATTATTATAATTCGATAAACGTTTTAATAAATTCAAATGTGTATTAATAATATTTTTTCTGACTTATTATAGTATATGAAATTTAATTAGATAATAATAATTTTGTTGTTGTTGATTTCAGAAAAAGAAGTTTTTAAAAAAAATGTTGTCCAAGATGTCTGTGAATATTCACGAAGATATGAACAACGCTATTAACATTTTGTTGGACTCTAATAAACATATTGGAGATTATGAATATGCTTTCGATCTTATTGAAGAATACATTGAAACTATTGACTATGCCAATGGTATTTTATTTAAAATTGTTGTATGCGCGTCATTTTTTTTCTACAGAGGTTCTAATTAAAATATACTTTTAGATTTTCAAAAGCTCGGCGGTTTCCAGGTTTTCACACCAGGTTTACAATCGCCTCATAAAATTGTGCGAAGTAAAACTGCAGAATTGATAGCAGCACTGGTTCAGAACAACCCATATTGTCAAGAAAAGTTTTTCAATCATCCAACTTACATGAAATTGTTAATGGATTTAACAGAGAATGATCCTGATGATGTAGTGCGTATTAAAGCATTGCACGCAATTTCTTGTAAGTTAAATTATAACAAGAGTACCTCACACCCAAATTTGTTGTCTCTATCTACCTAACAGTTTTATATAATCTAAATGTATCGAATAGAATACAATTGTAGTTTCATTTAGAAGTTTAAACATACACTTATTGTAAAATATGAAAATGTGCATATTTTATGTGTAATGATGAGTTTTGCTTTTTTGTAAAAAAAAACAGTTTAATAAAAGTTATAAAGTTAATAAAAACAAATATATATATATGGCATAACTTCTTCGTTAAACAATATTAGTTAGACTGAGGCAACGAATGCTCCTGAGAATAATATATTTTTTTTTACTTAACAATTTATTTAATGAATTGTGAAATAGGTCTTGTTCGTCAAAACGTAACATTTTTTTGGAAATTCATTGATCTTGGAGGGATTAATTTGGTTATCAGTGGCTTAACATCTTTAAGCGATAAGTTGCAAGTTAAGTCCGCGTTCTTAATATATTCAACATGTCACTTGGGCAACGATGTAGCTGGTAAATTATTTTTGGTATAGAGTTGTGTACGAGTAACTTTTTTTAATAAAATCTTTTTAGATATGTACGTCAATAACGGTGTGGTTGAAATAATTTGTTCAATTATCAAAACCTTAGAGAAGTCGTACGAAGATTTTAGCCATGATGTATTTTTATCAACATTGGTTCAACTGCTGCGTATGTCACCAAACAAAGTGAAACCATTATGTACTGCTGTCGAGGATTTTAAAACATCATTGTTATCACTAAATGATTCTTATCCATTGGATGATCAAAATTATCAGGTAAGATTTTCACCCATGTAATATTTACGTGAAATTGTTTCAACATATAAGACAACTATGAACTTTTTACCCAATTCACAAATTAGACAATTAGGCCGAGCGCACTGAAACACTGATTACAAAAGAGCAGTAAAGTGTAGGAAACATTGCGTCATCCAACGAGCTCATATCACAACACAGTTATTGTGTCGATGAAATAAGAAGTGTCAATATTGCCAGCAGTATACAATAATAGACAATTTAATAAACTTATTTTACGAATTCCGATTATAAATTGGACAAATTTGTTTCATTGTTATTCACTAACAAAAAATAAAGTCCTGAAAAGTCAATTTATTTACCATTTTTCAAATTCTATTTATTAGCAATATTTCTTGCACATTATTTATTCGCCTTTTTTTTCGTATATAATCTTTAATATGACTAGCATCATATTCGCCATTGTGATTTCAAATGATTTTGATTAAGTTACCTTCCATCGTCGATTTGTTATGGAAACAACTTGTGTGGCACGGTATTGTTCTGGGTACGTTCTAACTGCTAGATTACAAAAATTACCCCATTCTATAACTTGCTCTAAGCTAGGTCGCCTGTATTTAAGTGTGCATCCGAGTAGTTTTTTTTTTTTTTAAATCAATTCTATAACTGACCTAAATTTAACTGACTTAAGACTATTATTAAAATAATGCGATTATTTTTCAGGATGAAAAAGATCAAATTCTATGGTTACTGGAAACACTCACGCTGTAATGTTGTCGGAATCTCTGAACACATTTGAGGATTAACTATTCCATTTTTTTATCTATAATTGCTATTCAAATTGAATTATGATTATAATATATAACACTATTAATTATTATTCAATGACTTATGATTATTTTTTTTATATTCTAACTAATAAAAGGTGTATTTTTTCCTCAAATATGGTTTATGGTTTAAATTCTAAATAGTTAAATCGTTGACGGTTTTTTTACCTTTTTACGACAATAGTAGTTATGAATTATAAAAAAACATGAATAAGGCTAGGTGTTATTGTTCTTTATCGCCGTTTTATTTATTTGTAATGCAACATACACTGTATAGGTCTTCACAAAATGTTTGCGCTTTAATTAAGCTTGGGACAATTTAACGCGCCAGTTGACGAGTAATCGCCACACATTGGAATAATACAAGCCAGAATATGTAACAAAACACAATGAACATTTGTGATCAATTTTGAAATAACTAATTTATTTTGATTTTCATCAATCTAAATGCCATTAATTTTATATATCGAATATGTTACTGTGTGTTCGTCAATAATGTAAAATGTTACGAAGTGTTGTCTTACAGCCAGTAATTTATTTAGTTCTTTTCGACGAAGTGTTGTCAACTTTTAGTTCTTTTATTAATCTGAAAAAACCAATTTTAATCGACGAGATTTGTTAATATTAATTAGACCCTATTTGTATGTAACATACTCTTGTACTCCGGACTTTGTGCCTAGGTCTGTAGTTTTGTGTAGAATCTTTTGCAAGGCTCCAATCACGTAATCTGTATTTAATTAATTAATTGGTAAATTATCGAACGACACTGCGATCGAATTTAATTATAATTTTGTTCACGTTTTGTCGATTTTTTATCAGTTGCGCAAACGTCTTCGACCTTCGGTTTTCTTTGGCCCAACAAATTCAACTCTTTCAAGTATTTCACTTCGCCAGTAGCTGCATCTGTTGGTACATTTGTGTTGCTCAATTTTTCCATAATTTCCTTTTCGTTATATGATATATAGGCATTTGACAAACGGGCTATAAAAATAATCGAATACTTTTTAGCGTTTACTTGTTGTCATTGTCATTGTTATTATTAAGGTAATGCCGAGCTACATGCCACATATGGCTTAACTCTGAGGCATAGGGTAGGGAATGGATATTGTACTTTTTACCGCATATAATTTTTTTTTCAGTTTTCTTTTTCCCTTAATATTATAATATATATCATATGATATATAAAGTGTGTGTGTATCAAACTTGTAAAAAAAGTATTAAAACATTTTTATGTTAATTTTTAACCTCAAAATTTAAAAAAAAATGGGTGGTTAGCGGTGCTAACCATTTTTTCATTGTACCTGCAAATATTGCTTTCAGCTATGCTTTATATAAAAAATGAACTCATGAACTTTATGTATTATAGTAAGTGATCATAAACAAAATTGTATGTCTTTTCAAACTAATATAAAATAAAAAGAAGACGGTTAAATAATTTTTCAAATTATTAAATAAATTATTTATTCTTTATTATAAAAATAACTTTTTAAATTTTTTATAATTTAAACTATACAATTAAACGTTTGTACAATTTTAAAAATAATTAAGAAGTAAAATTATGTTACTAGTGTAAAAGTAAAATTAATTTGAGAATTTAAACGCTATCTTTTAATTATATGGAAATTTTGAAAACAATTCGATACTTTTCTCATTGATGTTGAACTATGGCGCATGTTGTTTTACGTTTTTCTGTTGATAAAAAGGAATAATTTGAGTTTCAATAAATAGGAGGGCAATCAATTTTATTTCCGTCGTTACTTTCATTAACATTGTGTTCATCGGAATCAGAATGCAAATTAACATCGGGGTCTTTATCTACATCATCGTTATCCCCGTTAGAAAAATGTATATCGGACTCGGGAGGTGTATCTTCAAACATTAAAATATTTCTCAATTTCTTTTTTACCCAAATTTCTATTACGTCCGGGACATCGTTATTAAATGAAAATAATATTCGTTCAACAATCGTCCGTGTAATTTCGAAATTATATTAATTAACTAAACTTACCGAAAAAGTACGACTGCGATATCAATAAACAGAAAAATGATAACGCGTTTATACAAATGATGACATTGACCGCGTGGTCGATAATACAGGCGACCACCAAAAATGACGAAATTACCGTCGATATATGACAATCAAGTGGTTCAGTTATTTCAAAAAAAACGTCAAATAAATATAATAAGTAGTACTAACCATCACACAATAAGTGAAAAAAAATAGGCAGTCGATAGCACTAACTACTATGACGGAAAGAGTTAACGCGTGACTGGTTTAACCCGTCAAGTCAGTGGCATACTTAGACCTAAATTTCGGGAGAGGGGGGGTTAATTTTTAAATAAATAAATCGGACGACCTTAATAAAACAAAACACATTATAAACTTTAATAGATTATTCATTTTCAACGAACACGTTATATTATAACGTGTATTGAAGTTTAAACATATTTGTTTTTCGTCATTATTGATTAAAAATATACTCTCGTAAGAAATTTTCGAAAGGGGGTTTATCCTCCCGTCGTTAGTACGTCACTGGGTCGAGTTAATGTAAAACGATTCGAGTAACTCGTAGTAATTTCGTATCCGTGAAGGCAAACCTAATTTCGTTCGGTTAAAAGCTAACGGTCTCTAATTGGCGTCGAAAAAAGATTTTGTCCAAATTTTGCGAATTTGTCCAAACGTTCCGTTCGAGAATTGGATACGAATAGAAACACAATACGTAGATTCTTATAATCTACGTAGTCCGGTAATAGATGACTCTTGAAACGTCCGACGGCCGTGTTTACTAATTAATTATATATATTATCTGATACCTTTAAACGAGCAATTCTTATATAAATATATAATCTGAATCTCGGAAACGGCTCCAACGATTTTCATGAAATTTAGTATGCAGGGGGTTTCGAGGACGATAAATCGATTTAGTTAGGTTTCATTTTTAGAAAACGTCGTTTTATCCGTGTTAAAAACGTGTTAAGTAATAATATGTATATTATATAATATTATTATTAGAATACGAAGGTAAATTTCGCCACCATCCACAAGGCGGGAGTAGCTCAGGCGGTAAATCGAGCGGTCCCTAAGCCAGGAAGACCCTTGTTTATAATATAATGTTAAACTAATCGCACTCTTGATTTTTTATTTAAATAACCAGTTCATATTTTTTTAGTATTATGTCGTTAAGATCGAAAAATATTATTCATATTTCATCAGTATGTAATTCGTATCTAAATATAATTTCCACAAAACACGATTTACCAAAAAAAAAAAAAATATACCGAG